>JARJCX010000320.1:0-141314 GCA_029282285.1 Mycena rebaudengoi | reverse complement strand
TCAACTATCCACCGTGCCGTGTGAACACTGAGATAGAATTCTATCAGACAAAGAAAATTGGGGCAGAGAAAACTACCAGGGCTGCCAAAACATCGTCTAACAACAGGATGCTGGCTGTCGAGTACTGCTTGCACCGTCAGATCGAAACGTCTGCACGCATAAGATTGGTGAGTCCTACCACGGCTCGTGCAAGGGTAAGTCGTGCTTTCTGTCCTCCAGAGAGGGTCAAGCCTGAACTGTGCGATTAGAAAAATGCATCACGAGAAAGGAGGATGCGCACCTTTCTCGCCAACCTCCGTTTGGTCCCCAGCCTGGAATAGGTCGATGTCCTGCTCCAACGCGCACTGGTAGATAACCTTCTTGTAGCGCTCTTCGTCAAGCGGGGTGTCGAAGATGATATTGTCCTGGAACCATCTCAGCATCTTGAACAATAGGTGCATGAGTATACGACCTTGATGGTCTCGTTCAGGACCCAGGACTCCTGCGCTGCGTAGGCGACCCCGGCACCACGAGGAAGATTGTACCACGAATCTGGCGATGATGGAATCCAGTGCATCTCGCCCAACAGTGCGTGGAGTAGCGACGTTTTCCCTTTCCATGAATCAATGAATCGCAAGATTAGCCGCAAAGGAATAATACCTGATCCAGTGGGCCCGACCACGAGATTGATCCGGCCACGCTCAAAGATTAATTCTTCTTCGATCTTGAGCAGGAAATTGCGCCGTGAGGGCCTCAAAGCACCATGTGTGTCTTTTGACCAAGAGAAAGTCGCGTTACGGAAGCCGATTCGTTCGTCTGCCACTGGTTCGGCAGGAAAGAGGACGAGGGGCCGGCCGTTTCGTCAAAGGAGTCCAACAGCTCAGACTACGTTAGGCGTAAGATATGGATGGATCAGACACGGATTATGTGACTTGCTTGCGCAAGAAGTCGTTTAGTCGGTCCAGAGATACCTTTCCAGTGACTGCCTTATTAAGCCACCAGGTGACCTGTAGGATATAGCGAAGCGCTCAACTGTGGGGCTCGAAAAATACCTGTGAGATATTTCCTCTCAGCAAATCGAAAACGGTGATGCTCGAAAACACTTTGGAGGCATTAAGCGGCTGTCCCATAACGATAGTCTTTCCGACTAGTTAGTCATTTTACATCGCAAAAAGGATGATACCAACACTGCACATCGTTTCAGTGTTCGTGAAGGTGTGAGAAAATGAAGAGCCTCACTATATTCCGAAAGTGGCGACCATAGTGACAAGGGATGACGAGGCTGTTTGGTGATCGTTAGCTTGAACGAGTAATGCAGGTGGTTGCACAGACTTGACGAGGCCGTTGGCAAGGATGAGAAACCCACGCTTCCGGGCCCAAATAAGCTCCTCGTCTCTCTAAAAGATGTCAGCATCTCCGGGCAAGCGTTGTACGAGATGCAATGCCTTGGCGGAAATTCTGTCGTTCATCTTCGTCTCCCAGCCA
The DNA here is from genome assembly GCA_029282285.1 of Mycena rebaudengoi. Taxonomy (NCBI): domain Eukaryota; kingdom Fungi; phylum Basidiomycota; class Agaricomycetes; order Agaricales; family Mycenaceae; genus Mycena; species Mycena rebaudengoi. Next base: position 139,850 of record JARJCX010000320.1, on the reverse strand, counting down.
ATAATTTCACCTTGACATGCAGTTAGTAAGTCACTTCTAACAACGACGTTACCAACCATTCGGAGTACATTTACGGCTACAAATGCAATTCAGCAGATGAGTTGAACTGACAAGTCGCGGACCTTCGCTGACGCTTTGGACTCTTTCATCCGTTCGCTTGAGGCGCTCTTTTTGTACAGATTGGAGGAGTTTTGCCACTGCAACGAAAATGAATAGTCAATAATTAACGAAGAAGACGAGCCACTGACTATAGCCTGGCATGGGAGTAAGCACGAGAATGGAACCCAGGCCGACCCAAGCAGCCCCCCCAACAGCGAATGCAAGAACCAGACAGAAATCGCTATCTGCAGCGGAATATAAATAACAAGGTACAACAAATCTCTGCTATCCGTGATATTGCCTAGCGGAAAATCAGCTGCAGTACAATGAGCATGGGGCACGAACGAACCAAGATCGGTCGTCACAAGATTGTTTATTCTACCAGTCAGACTACCTTGTGCCTTAGCGGCGGGCTTGGTCGGTTCCTTGGAATCCTTGCTGACTGCCGATTTGGTGCTCGAAGAACTTGCCTGCAGCGTGGCACTGCCCGTGTTTGAGCTCGATTCTCCATTTTCTTGTGTAGTCGTGGATTGTGTTTCGTCAATGGTCCCAGCTTCGCCAACGGTCTCAGACTCGCGCGCGAAAACAGTCTCGGGACTCTCGACAGCACTGGGGACTGCAGGGCCAACACTCTTTCTCTGCGGTGGTTTCTGCCTTCATACGGATCCGTAAACTGACTGGAATTAGCCCTGACGAGAACGTGAAGTAGGCTCTTCACCTGTGGGCGAAAACCAGCTGGGTTATGATGGCCTCAGTCCGCACGAGGATACGGGACTGGCAACAGGTGTCAGTCGTCACGGTGTATTATTAATAATTTGGTACGCACAGCGATGAAATGGTAGAACTGGAATGCAAGTGCCCCTACGAAGAAGGTTAATCTCGCTGAATGGTTATTTTTAATGAATTCCTAACCGAATGTTGGGCCAAAAAAGAGAATTAGTATCCAGACCCAGGGGCGCTCCAGAGTATTTTCGTCATGAGTTTCCAAGTATCTATCACATCGTTATTGGCACAATCTTCGATTTAAAGGTCATTCCCATGCGTACTTGAGCAATTGTTGCATTGCAATTGGGCTGTCAATCAAATTAGTTCGTGGCGGCGCTCCTAATGCGTCCACGTACCTCGAGAAATTTGCCAGGACTTGGAAAACCTGCAGCAAGGCCATCAAGCTGAATTCAACCTGGAAGATGCGCATGAGTCCGAAAAATATGTGACGTTTCTTGCTTCCAGAAAATGTATCCAAGTGCTGTCGGAAACGGAGAATCAGAGCTGCGTAATTCGGGCTATTGGTGATGGTGACCAACCGGGAAGCTTCTTGCCCTGAGATGTCTTGATGCATCAGTGTCGCAGAGTGGATAAAGCTCGTCTTCTTTTAGCTCAGAATTGCGATACCCCAAAAAGACTATGTGATCCAAGAAAAAATAGAACGCGAACGCAATTATGGACGCTGTCTGCTCAGGATTGGGTGTTTTCATGGGATGCTATTCCGTCGATTAACGATTGTTTCGTACGAAATTAAACAAGGGCGCACCAAAGGGTCTGGAAATATTGGCGAGGTGTGAAGAGAGGCACGACGATGGCGGTCGCAAACAGGAGGGATATTTTAGCCCAAAGGATGGGCCCTTCGTGCAGATCTTCCGGCAGCCGAGTAAAGGTGGCAAGAGGAAACACATCGCGATATACGTAGACAGCGAACGCGACGAACAGCACAGTATTCGCGTGCCGAATTAACTGCTGCCGTGTGCGCGTGGAGTTGGTCGAGAGCAAGGCCAAAAGCGACGTGTACAGCTGATACGGCTGCGTCAACGACTGTTGCTTGCTGTAAACTTGAACACTTACGTAGGTCAGCGCCATAGCCGCTTCTTTCTGTAGCCATTTTCTGACAGTCTGGTGTTCACCACGAAGGGAAATAGCTGAAAGGGCAAAGAGGGCAACACATCCAACCAATCTGGCTACCCTGTAAACGAGGATGGTGCCGTAGCCAATACCAGGAGTGGGAGCCTTGTCGGACGTTCTTGCTCTACCGATGCCTATGTGTCGGAGGCCATTTTTGACCAATGTTAAGGAGAGCACGAGGTGAACGAGCAGAATTAACACGGAACAGGCCGCGACACTGAGTGGAATAAGAAAAGATGCGGACATAGGGCTGAATTGGACAGGGGTGAAAGTACTGATCCTGAGGCTGCATTTATTGCGAGCAAGATGGGTTCGCCGAGTCAGTGCTAAAGTTGAGCGAGTGCTGAGCGCTGACCTCGGAACCGCTCTGCCAGTGGTGAGAATTGATCAACATTTTTAGCAGCAGTGTCAAACTGTCAGTCGCATCCTTTGCCAGAAGGGGTCCCTTACAAGTCCCATGCGCACTTAGCGCTTCCGATTTGCGATGTCGCCGAAGACTTCGAAATTGCGCCAGGCAACGCCGAGTTCATCCCAGTCACTCAACTAAAAACATTCAAGCTGGGTAGAGTCTGCCCGCATGTTAGGGGCGTTGGCTTCTCTGACGTGCCCCGTGTTGGAGGAACTGAACTGAAATGTCGGCACAGCTGTCCAAGAGCGTTTATTTATTGGGTTTCATCAAGAAACATTACGGGTGGAACTTTATCTGGTTTTGCACAATTCTGTGCCGATAAGCGAAATCCATCCACTGCGTCGGGTCCATCTTGAACAGGAACGGCCTGCGACGAATAATTCATAAAGTAGACAAGCACGATAAATGCTACTCACGGGCGCGACAATGGATCCGTGTTTTGCCTCTTTTCCATTTCAATCACGGCTGCCTTCAGCGCGTCGAAGGAGAACTCCACGCGCAGTTGTTTGATCACCATAGCCCTGACAGGGCCTCCATATCCGCCCAAGGAAGCCCACCAACAGATGGCGTGCGCCAAAACAGCTATCGCCTCGCGATCACCCGTCGTCAGCGCCTTTTCACGGAACGTGCGGAAAAGCGTTTTAGCTCCGCTGTGAACGAAGTCGATTTCAGTGTCCTCGGTTGGCGCATGCATGACAAGGTAATCGGCATTGGGCCGAAGTGAGAGTTGGGATATCATGTATAAAAGAGCCGTCGACCGTACGAATCCCCCGGTCGCGGGACCCACAATAGGTGAAAAGCGGCTGGGAGGTGCCGCCGCTGGCGTGGCCAACGTCTCGATTGTATTGAAATCAAACGGCTTGCCGCAAATCGCTTTGTGGCTCGGCTTCCAGTCCAATCTCTGGCATTCGCTAGCATCAGGAGGTTAAACTCGCGAGGCTTTGGAGAACGAGAAGATGCATCGTACCGATCACAGTATTTAACTTCTCGCTGAAGCTTCATCCAGCAGTCCTTGCAACGGAGAAATTGCTTCTCCTCTGGAATATCATTGTTGCCATGCATTCCGTTTGGACAGGTTTTCAGATGACATCCAGTGCGTACAAGTTTTGCTCCCGGGGGAACGAGTGTTCGAGTCTGGATCCCCTGGAATCGTTTCTTCACCGCATGCACTCTCGCTAGCTGAATAACTGGCACCCCCAGACCTAGAAATGATCTAAAAGTAGCTTGTAGGACATGGCCTGATCTGATCAGCACCTACGTCCAACCGAACTGCGATTAACTCACAAATTAATTTGGTCCTGATGATCAGCATTGCCTGATAGTGAAATTTCTCCTCATCTCCTCGATTTGATTCCTCGACATGGACACGAAGGGCTTCCCACTCTGGGTTCGAGAAGTGCCTCACCGTCGTCGGAGGAGCAGTGAGATCTTCGGGGATGATGGACTTCAACAGACCCAAGAGGCGGTGTCCGCTCCTGCTTAGGGATGGGACGCTGAGCTCGCCGCAGAGCCTCCGAGCGTGATGCAGATTATGAGCAGCCGAGCAAACATTGGTAAGAGCATCGAGGACATGTTTTGCGCGGACGGATGGATCAGCGTAGATCCATTTTTCATCGAAGCCTTTGTTCCGGAAGGTAAATATATCCTGGATCAGTGCGATTTGCAGCCGGAGACACCCGTTTGTGAGAGCGAGGAATTCCGCGTAGCGGGCATCTGACAACGCCTTCGACTCCTTTGCTCGGTCTTAGATTTCCCGGTTATACCACATGATAGGAGTGAACCCTTGCGATGATCAATCACCCTCTCCCAGTTTGCGTTCCAGTTTGGGGTGTCGTTCAGCACATCTTCGATACTGGGTGCGGCGAAGGATCTGAGCTCGTAGCCGGGATCAAGAGTATCTCCGGGGTAGTAAATTTTGGCCAATTCGTGCATCGACTGGCTGTTGAATGGAGGACAGTGATCGCAACCCGAGGCAAGAGGGGCGTGAGCAACAGGTTTCGTGCCGCAAGGGCCAGCCAAACAGCTGCAAATCTATTTGCGTCTTTGATTCTCGCTACATCGTCGTACTCTCCGATTCACTCGTGAGCTCGAACGCCTTGAGCGATTCGCCTGAAAAAGCTACATACTCGTCGTCATCATAGCGCTTCGTCTTCCTCTCGAACGCCTAAGGCAACACCCCAAAGCATCCTTAACGTCGTACTCGGACCTCGACGCGCCTTTGGCTCGCTGCTTTGGGTGGTCTCTGTCCTCTTTCCAACCTGGCCACTGCCTGCTTGAGAATCACCGGCGGGTCCACTAGGCGGTCCTCCGGACGCTTGGTCGCCGCCATTATCGATTCAGCCGCCGCATCAACCTTCGGCGTCACCGTGCGGCACTCGACGTGATTCAGCGACTTGCGCTCGATGGTACAGCTCGGCTTTCCACCGTACTTCCTGCCGCCGCCGCCTCAGAGCCCGCGCGCGAGGGTGTTCGTACCTGCAGCCTTCGCCTCAGTGCACGCTGTGTCCAATTAATCTGTCGCCGCCTCAGTGCCCGCGAGCGAGGGTGTTCGTACCCGCAGCCTTCGCCTCAGTGCACGCTGTGTCCATTTATTCCGCTGCCGTCCAGTGCCTACGAGCGAGGGTGTTCGTACCTGCAGCCTTCGCCTCAGAGCACGCTGTGTCCACTTCCTGCTGCCGCCGCCTCAGAGCGCGCGCGGGAGGGTGTACGTACCCACAGCCTTCGCCTCAGTGCACGCTGTGTCCATTTTGCCGCCGCCGCCGCCGCCTCAGTGCCCGCGCGCGAGGATGTACGTACCCGCAGCCATCGCCTCAGTGCACGCTGTGTCCATTTTGTCGCCGCCGCCTCAGTGCCCGCGCGCAAGGGTGTACGTACCCGCAGCCATCGCCTCAGCGCACGCTGTGTCCATTTTGCCACTGCCGCCTCGGTGCCTGTGCGAAAGGATGTACAACAACCAAGATGAGCCCAGCAGCTGGCCTCTTTTCAGACCCTCTTCACCTTTTGCTCGGCCTCCGTGCCTTTGCTCGGCCTCCGTACCTTTACTTGGCCTCCGCGCCCCCTACTCGGCGACAGCGCCTTATACTCCGCGTTAGCGCCTTTTACTTGGCCTTAGTGCCTTATTCTTGGCCTCCGCGCCCTTATTCGGCCTCCGCGCCCTCTTCTCGGCTCAGCGCCATATACCGGCCTCAACGCCTTATACTCGGCCTCCGCGCCTTTTTCTCGGCCTCTGCGCCAACGGCCTCCGCGCCTTATACTCGGCCTCAGCGCTCTCTGCTCGGCCTCGCGCCCTTTTATCGGCCATGATGGGATTTCTTCCGCCGCCTCTATGCCCACGAGGGTGTTCGTACCAGCGCCCTAGCCAATTTTCCGCCGCTTCTCTTGCGCGTGAGGGTGCTCGTAACCGCAGCTTCTGCCTCAGCGCACGCTGCGTCCGCGCTCCATATATGAGCCTTTTACTCCGTCCCGAGGCCAGCAACTCCTTTGCGCCGTACATCGTCCGAGACAAGCACCATCCGTGTTCGGGTTATACCTTTTCGCGTCTCCGTTACCTTCCTGTCTGACAGCCTTCCTACCTGGACATCTTGGTGGCAATCACTTCCCCTGCCCCCCCACACACACGACATTTCGAGGTGACACCGTCCGGTGCAAGCATTGCTACTAGTCACCAGCCTTTCAAAACCCACGGCTTTCACCCTTTAGCTTTTTTATACTCCCGCCGAGTCGGCACTTTTTCGTTCCGAACTTTTCAACTTACACTACGCTCATTTTCCCGTTATTTTCACGGCCGTTGCAATAATGTATGCCACCGGTCCCGACACTCACCCCCTTCAGTGCTCTTCTTTTTCTTACCTACCAGAAGCCAAGGTTCCGTATCCGCTGTACAGTAACATCAATATTATTACTGCCTTCGCCCCAGCCCCTTCCATCGTGAGAAGATAATTTTCGGCGGTCATCTCCGCCTCATCCTTCCGTGTTCCACCACAACTACCTCTTCTGCATGCTGGGCCCTCAATACCCCCGTCATACATTCCTGGCAACCCTCCCTACGGTTAGACTCCATTCTGCCGCCATATTCGGCCTCGAAGTCTCAGACCTGAGCTTGAATTTCTGCCGGCCCTACGCGGCACATTTGTACCTCATTAACATTTAATCAGCATGCTCGCATGCACTTCACTTCCTCTGCATTCCCAACTACCTATCTTGCTGCATGGCTGCCCGAGCGATACTCTCAAATCTTTGTCGCCAACTTCGTAACTGCAAGTGGCTGCGCCCACCAACTTACACCTTCTGCTCCTTCCTCAACATTTTGCCTTTCGTAACGATGTTCCACCGACCTGAGCGCTGTCGTTCCACTTCCAAGCGGCATTCCCTGTTTGCGAACCTTCAACAATTCAATTTGATCTTTCCGTCCTTACCGTGCCACGCGTAATCAGTTCTGATCTCGCGTCTTGACCACTTGATCGAGGTCTTCGAGGTTCTCCGTGGCTCGACAAGAGGCCATACCTATTTCACAAACCCGCATAGTTCACGAGCAGCTTCACAGTTGCCGCACTCCAAGACTCCCCCGGCGCTTATTTATCGCTCCTGCGGAATCAGTGCTGCTTAACCAAGGTTCTTGGGGGGTCTTCGTACCTCGACACACCGCTCTGCTTTGAGCAACCGCTACCTCCCGACTGCGATCCTAACGACTACTCATTATCTATGGTTGTCCTGCTGTGCCTACACGACCCGCTCGTCACCACCAACCCGGACTAACATGTCACTGGAAATTCAACCACACCTCCGCTTGTGTTTAACCAACCCCGCCGTGTTTCGTCACTGCACCACAAAGTTGCCCCCACTCGCACCAACCAATAACCTCAATAATCACATTCAAACCACTCGCATCGGACAATTCAGTCTTCGCCAGCATATGCTCGGGCCACTACAAGACGGCTTCTCAACCCATGACGGGCGAGCCCATCCCACAAGCTCTCACATTGCACCCTCAGACCGGCGCGAGCCAGGCCGGTATTTTTTTTTTGCCGCTCGGCCGAGTGCGAGGATGAGCCGTGTAATTACTCTCAGAATGCTCAGCTTCTGTTTGTCATCGCTCACTCAGAGACTTGGCCCTCTTCCACATCATCTCTTTCCAAGATTAAGCTTAAACTTCGCCCCGGACACGCTGGCACTGTGTCATTCAATAGCAACGCGCCCTTCTATTAGTGTCTGAAAGTTCTTGTCTTGCCCCTCGGGCACCTTCTACGCTTACAAACACCCAATTCCCATGAGTCCAGTGCTGTTCCACCTCTCGGACCGCGCTCGGGCATGCAAGATGTTCCCTCATCTATACCATCCAAACCTCATGGGCTGACTGAGCCTCTCTGAGCATTCACGATAAACCTGTTTCCCCCGGATCTTCATTCGGCTTCGTCCAAAACCAGTCGATAACCTATGACAGCAACCTTGGCTCAGCCTTTCTTCAAGGTTCCCTCTGCTGTTCCCACTACTGGCCCACACGGGGTTTCTTATCCCTCCAACTTCAATATTCTTTTGCCAATTCTCGACAGGTTACTACATCACCTCTGTTCTTGTGGTACTCAAGGGTACTACTACACCCGTCTCAACAGTTTGAGGTGCTCTTCTAAATTGCCAAGTCATTCCTGGGACACTTTCTGTTGTGCAACTCTAGGCGATTCCATTCTACTCCACTAGTGCCTCGGAATATTCTCCTCTCCGGCTATGATTCGGCATTGCTCGGTTGCTTCAAGTTCTAAGCCCTCCCTTCGAAGGTTATATCATTCCAAGCCCCGTCTTCCTGGTTACACAATCTCCCGCTAAATAATTTCCTTCTGATCTCTTCTTCTCCCGACCCGGCCTCGGACTGTCATCATATTGCTACATTCAAATCGGCCAACTGAATATTAGCTTTCCAGCGCCCGCAAGTTCTCGTTATAACATCATTTTTTTTATACTTATCTTCCCCGAAATTTTGGAGCCCTGGCATGGTCTGTCAGAACCTATAACACTAGCCTCTGCAGGCACACTTTTGTGAGTCCGACACCGTATGTTCTGTCCTATCACTGGCAGCCCCCCCCCCCTTTTCCCCGCACGGATATCCGCGGCGGATGGCAAGTAATTCCTCGAAAAAGGCCGTCGTCTTGACGTGACCGTCCGTGGGTTGTCGTTCGCTTTCCTCAGACGCGCCTCCGGCTTCTCGGTTTTGGTGGCCTTCGTCCGCTCACGAAACCTGGCTGAATAATTCGGATCACCCCCAAAATTGGGACAGAGTTGCTTTTATAATATATAGCCTTACAACTGTGCAGGATGCCAGGAAAGGCACGAAACAGGTGTGGGAGTGATCCAGCGCGTGATTCTGCGCCGGCAGCCGCCGGGCCGAACTTCCTGCAGCCATGTCAATATATTCGACCATAGCCTGGACAGTCATTTTCGAGAAGAAGACCAAGTGAATGACTTTTTTTGGTCAAGTTAAACTCGGTGGTAAATCGAGACAAGCATGAGACAAGCACAGGTCGACCGATGTATATGTATTGCTTTTTTTCGAGTCCATTCGAGATGTTCGGCACTGAAAGTTCAATGCCGCCGGGGTATATCTCCTTATCAGCACCCTTTATATAGATCTACATAAGCGCGAAGATGACTTGGGTGTCAGATACGGCGGACGTTTGAATGTAAGTGTAGAAATTCACACAAACTTGAAGCGAGATTTGGAACATTTCTTTATTCCGCAGGGTGTTTACATTCACGTCGAGAGATCCATCCCTAATTGAAATAAATGCCGTTGCTCGTGCTAACGACGTACTAACCCTGAATGTTCTTCAAGTGGCTGCGGCTGGCGATAAAAATTGCCAGGAGATCTTCTCCAGAGGGATGACAAGAAGAGTGGGACTGATGGACAATGGGACTCGGCTAATGCCCGCTTAGCGTTAGCCGACACATCAAGAATGGGACTCGGCGCCGAGAAAGAGGTGATAAATGGGACTCGCACGCAAATCAATCATATAATTTAAAACTCCGCGCGCACACCGGCGCCGAAGGCACCAGCACCACGCAGTGGGGCCTCGCGGCGAGCGACAACGCTCCGCTGAGCGGGCCATAGCTGCGAGCGCCAGGCTCCGCGCCAGCGGTCGGGGTCTGGGGTGGAAAACCCCAGCCGTCGCGGCTGCAATCAGTCCTTAAAAATCTCTCAATTGCCGCTGCGTGCCGAAAATTTGGAATTAGCCGCGAAAAATAAAAATAAAATAAAATAAAAAGGCCCCGCGCCAGCGGAAGAGGTCTCGCGCCAGCGCAAAGGCTCCGCGCCAGCGGAAAAGGCAGCGCTAGCGAAGGGGAGGGGTCTGCCCCCAGTGCGCCGGGAGCGTGCCGGAATGATGGCAGAGTCCGGCAATACTTAAAACTCAATAATGGGCCCTGATCCGAGTGCCATTGGGGTACATACCAGAGTCAAAGAAAAATAAGTGTGGTCAACTATGAGTATTCCAGCGCAGTATTATTGAATCCATCCGTGGTTCAATAAACCGTTTCAAAGCAAACACTCTTGTGGGATGCACCAGGAAGTCTATAATGTTCTCTTTGATGCTCTGGCGAGAACTACGAGTTGAATATGAGAAAGGGAAGATTTACACTAGCAATAAGCTGGGACGTACATAGCTGGGAATCTGGCATCTATGAAAACAAATATTAGCAAAATTCAGGATAAAATGGGCAATAAAAGTACTCACTTACCGCATCTCCTCTAGTTGTTGCTTTCTAGACATCCCGGTAGAGCGCAATGGTTGACTTCCGGCGTATTTATGTACAGCCGACGAAAGGACCTCGCATTTTCGCCGTCCGGGTCATCGGAATCGAGTACGGTCAACTTGTGGATAAGCTCGGTGCATCCTGCGCAGATTCTGGGCCAACGCTCGACCTGTCTACCTCAATATCGCGAGCCCCAGGCGGAGGTACCGCAAAATAGTAACCTTTGACTCTGCTGAAATGGATATGTCGTGTTCCGCGTTCCGCGAAGCCGACTTGAATGTGACCAGAACACCAATGAGTTTGATGGCGTATTGCGCTATAAAACCAAAGCTGCCTGCGCGAGGAGCATTCTATGGTCCAAGCATGTTGGCCTCGAGATTCTCACACGAGTCGGCAAACCAAGTGGCGATTTGAGTGCAAAGCAGTCCGCCCTGATTCGCTATGTCTTTGGTTGAGTTGCGGTATTTGTGAAAGTAATCTGCACTCTGGGTACAGTGCCTGAGCATGACAAACCACGAATTGTCAATTTTGAAGAGGGGGTTAGCGTTCGGTGGTGGATTCAAAACACGATCAACTAGAGCGACGAGGTATGTGGCGCAGAAATTGGCGAAATTGGCCTTCTCCTGGATAATGCTCTGGCGTTGGACGACACGCAGTGTCTGGCCAATGATGTCAGACGGCAGATGGTGATTTATTAATGCGTACTTACCAGGATGTCATCCAGAATGCCGAGCCGTACGTCCTCCTCAATGCCGATCGTTTTGTGTTCATCTTTAAAGCCTGCAGTGACGGCTCAATAGAATATAACAGCTACCTTTATTATACACGCACCAAGAAGAATCGCATAGTCATCAACCGCTGGATAATATCGTGATCCCAGACCCAGCACATCTTCACAGGTCGCCTGAAGCTTTTGCATCCACGGCTGTGGAGAGTTAGTTCAAGTTTGAAAAGATCCACTACATTGCATACGTGCACTGGCGTCACTGGCACCTACTTATTTTGTGTCAGCTCAGTCCAAAGGGAGGGTAAAGGACTCGCCTGAGTTTGCGACATTTGGGTTGGGCGTGGAAAAAGTGTTGTTGCCTGATGCGCTTTGCGGATAGTGTCTCGTGACGGCACGTCCTTCTCAGGCCTGCGAACCGTGCTCTCCCTCTCAGCAGCAAGGTCGTCCGGAAGGGACATCCACGCCTGAGGCGTGACGTCAACTCCCCGGTGCCGTGTGAGAGCGATGTCCCGCGACGTTCACTCCCATTCAGTCGATGAGGAGACTCGACGGTGCGCTCAGACGTGTCGCTGGTGGAGAGGACTTGGCGTGACGCCTTGTGCACGCCGCACTGAATGAAACAGCCGCTTTGCCGCTGAGGACAATGCGGGGATGCGCGGCAACTGGCATACAGTTGCAAACTAGAGCTATAGAGAAAAGTAACAACATGCAAGAAGGCGACCACCGTAACTTATTTCGCCGCCTTCTCCGCCATGGCGTACAGCACATCTCGGTCGCCCGATTCCTCAACCAGAGCGCGCAACTTCCCGTCCTCGATCTTCAAAAGCACCTTCGGAGTGTCGAATTCGACCTTGGGATGACCAGTTAGACACATGAGGGAAACAGTGTAAAGGACTCACGATGCGACCGGCATCCAATACCATCTGAATATCGCTAAATTAGTACGAGAGGTGAGTGAATCACATATAGCACTGACGATTTTGTCGGCATCCATGATCGTCTGTAGACGATGCGCCACGGTGATGAGCGAGACGTCGCTCGGCAGCTCTTCGCGCAGGGAGGTCTGGATGATGGCGTCGGTTTTGTAATCTGCTCAATCGTAAACACGCAGAACACAAAAAGAATGACAGGGGATGGTCACCGATAGCGGATGTGGCTGTCGGGATTGTTCCAGTGAGTGAACATAATCTGGCGAGCAGGACGGGAATATGCACCTTCATCCAGAATCAAGATCTTGCTCTTCCGCACGATTGCCCTGGACAGAGCTTCAGCTCAAAGAAAGGTCTGTCTGTAATAGAAAGTCTCACCTTGCAAGCGCAAAAATCTGTCTCTGTCCTACAGAAAGGTTACTTCCGCCAGCGGAAATGGCGCTGTCCAGCGTTATCCGCCCCTCGTCCATTTCGCTCTGAAGCGCAAAGAGACCGGCAGCCCGCAGTGCCGAGTTGAGCTCAACGTCGTCGTATTGACCAAATGGATCCAGGTTGGCGCGTAGGGATCCACTGAGTAGCTCGGGCTGCGCACGATTAGTCTACATTCCGCAAGGAAACGCTGAGGACTGACGACTTGTGGGATGATAGTGATACTGGAGCGCAGCGCGTCTAGATTCAATTTCGCCGTGTCTATGCCATCGTAGGTAATAGAGCCTTCAGTGGGGATGCATCTTAATAGCGAGAGCGTCAACGAGCTCTGCCAAAATAATCAATAACTTATGCGGTACGAGAAACGAAGCAATACCTTGCCGGATCCAGTACGCCCGACTACAAAGCAAATCAGCCATCATCCCAGCCGCACTCTTGCAAAGCGAGTTCTCACCAATTCCAACGCGTTCCCCAGACTTGACATGGAATGAGACGCCGTGCAGCACACTGGGGCCATCATCCGAATATTTCGCCGAGAGGTTCTCGACCCGCAGGTCGCCGCTCGCGGGCCAGTACGCGGGAGGCTTTCCAGCCTCTGTGACCGGCTTTTCGTGTTCGATGTTGACGTAGCTCTGGATCCGCTCCAGACTGGTAGATAGAACATGAGTGCCGTAGGATGAGAGGCCGCGAGCTTAGTACCTGTTGGCTACATGTCAAGTAAGTAAATACTCGATCTATTTAGCGTATGATGGGGTGAGTACCTTCCACTTCGAACTCGTTGAGGGACCGAACCTGTCGGGTGCACGCGTGAGGAATAATCCACTGCAGCGCGAGACAGAATACTGACCACCCAAAGCAGCATGGAGGTAAAGGTAACAGACATCGAAATAACGAAGCCAGTGTCCGCGGCGGAGGTGTGCGCGACGTAGACCAGGTATGTCGCAAGTGCCGCGCTGAAACTGTTCCCCAGTATGTCGATTCGGGTTGACACCCACCTGCATCCGGGGGATGAGACAGAAATTCCATGGGAAAAAAGGCAGCCGCACCTGTTCATATTGTACGAGGCACGCGCGGTTCGCGAGTATCGGTCGATCCGAGATAACGATTCGACGCCGAACTTATCCTGAGCTCCATAAGCCCGAACGGAGACTTGTAAGGTGGGGTTTGTTAGTGGACGTATGCTATAAATGGATGTGATTACATACCCAAGCCTGCTATCGCTGCCCCAAAGCTAGGAGGCCCAGTCGTCAACCAACTAAGATGTGAATCGGCAGAAACGTACTGAGCAAGAACCGGTGCGCGCGTGTTGGACATGAAACGCTTCGCCGGCAGTTGGGCAGCGAGGTAGATCTGCCCCACCCATCCACCCACCGCACCGATGAGAAGACCGGGGAAGAAGAAGACCGGTGTGTATATAATAACAGCGATGAATCTGACCTTGAATTGTGATATGGATAAGTCTACGCAAAGTAGTAAAGAACCTCAACTTACGAACATGTCGGAAGTCAAGTCTTTTTAAAAAATAAAATGAGTGCAAGACAAGAGGAACTAGAAGAAAGCAGTACCTGAAATAGCGTACAAATGGCTGACAAGTGAATCGTCGACGGCCCGGATGTCGTTCGTGACGCGGGCGATGATGCGCGATGTAGGTGTTACATCGAGCCACCTATCCGTAGGGTTTTATTCACAGTCTAAGTAAAAGGCAGAAGACAAATCACCTCAAAGGGGCACTGAGAATCGATGCAATGAGTCGTTGGTGTATCGTCTTCGATGCTCTGAGCTGTCCAAACACGACCATAATGAATACCGCGCTAAAGAAAAGCAGGACCACGAATATGATTCCAATAAACAGTGTCATGAAGCTCAAGTGATTGTCAGCAGGAATCCGGCGGTATTGTCATGAGTTGGCTTACAATACGACGGGCACGTCCGAAGCAGGATAGAAATCATATTGCCGGGCCCAGTACCCAAGCAACCACGTTCTCAGCACCCCGAAAGCTTGTTGGAAGAGGAAACCGAAAACCCAAGAGCCGAAAAACAGGACTCGGTGGTTGCCCGCCATAGCGAGCAAATACATCTTCACTGAGTAGTCATGGTATTAGCCTGGAATCTCAGGAAGAAAGAAAAACAAACCCGCTGCGGAGCTAACATGTCCTTCGTGAATTTCCTCTGCGACGATCAGCTTTCCATCCGATTTCAGAGCAGCAGCCTCTTGTGTAGTTGGTGCGTCTATTTCTTGCTCGACCTTGTCGAGAGCCTTTTGGTCTTCACGAATCTGTGCTGCCAGCGGGCCCCGTGCGAGTTCCGCGACGGAACCTCGGCTCTTCACCGTCCCATCAGCACCGAAGGTGACAACGAAGTGAGCGATTGGTCCGGCTGGGAGGACGCGTCATTGAGGTACCAGCATAAAAACAACCAGACTGTACCTAATGCAACGTTGTGCGTCTGCGAGATTCGTGGATGAGAATTCTTGATTAGTTAATGGCCCCACCACCACTCACGACAAGAATGACCGTCCTGCCCTTGAGAAGGTCTCCACCAAAGCACTTTTCGACGATCCACTGCGCCGTGTGGACACTAAGATGAGACGTAAGTCGGAAGTAGGAAGTCGGACAGATAAACTTACTCCAACGCTGCCAAAACATCGTCTAACAACAGGATGCTAGCTGTCGAGTACTGCTTGCACCGTCAGATCGAAATGTCGGTGCGCATGAAATTGGTTCCTACCACAGCTCGGGCAAGGGTAAGGCGTGCTTTCTGTCCTCCAGAGAGGGTCAAACCTGAACCGCAGGATCAGAAGAATGCATCTCGACAAAGGAGATGCGCACCCTTCTCGCCAACCTCCGTTTGATCCCCAGCCTGGAATAGGCTAAGGTCCTGCTCCAACGCACACTGGTAGATAACTTTCTTGTAGCGCTCTTCATCAAGCGGGGTGTCGAAGATGATATTATCCTGACACCATTTCAGTCTTTGAATAAAGGGTGCACGAATAAATGAATACCTTGATGGTCTCGTTCAGGACCCACGATTCCTGCGCTGCATAGGCGACCCCGGCGGCACGGGGAAGATTGTACCACGAATCTGGCGAAGACGGAATCCAGTGCATCTCGCCCAACAACGCATGGAGTAGCGACGTTTTGCCTTTCCATGAATCAATGAATCGCAAGATTAGACCGCAAAAAGGAAAAATACCTGATCCAGTGGGCCCAACCACGAGATTGATCCGGCCACGCTCAAAGATTAATTCTTCTTCGATCTTGAGCAGGAAATTGCGCCGCGAGGGCGTCAAAGCACCGTCTGTGTCTTTTGACCAAGAGAAAGTCGCGTTACGAAAGCCGATTCGTTCGTCTGCCACTGGTTCGGCAGGAAACAGGACGATGGGGCCAGCCGTCCCGTCAAAGGAGTCCAACAGCTCAGACTACGATAGGCGTAAGCTATGGATGGATCGGATACGGATGTATGTGACTTGCCTTGCGCAAGAAGCCGTTTAGTCGGTCCAAAGATACCTTTCCAGTGACTGCCGTATTAAGCCACCAGGTGAGCTGTAGAATCTAAGCGAAGCACTCCACTGGGGGGCTCGAAAAATACCTGCGAGATATTTTCTGTCAATAAATCGAACACGGTGATGCTCGAAAACACTTTGGAAGCATTAAGCGGCTGTCCCATAACGATAGTCTTTCCGACTAGTTAGTCATTTCACATAGCAAAACAGATGATACCAACACTGCACATCGTTTCAGTGTTCATGAAGGTGTGAGAAAATGAAGACCCTCACTATATTCCGAAAGTGGCGACCATAGTGACAACAGGGATGATGACACTGTTCGGTGATTGTCAGCTTGAAAAGAGTAATGCAGGTGGTTGCACAGACTTGGCGAGGGAGATAGCAAGAATGAGAAGCCCATGCTTCCGCACCCAAATAAGCTCTTCGTCTCGCTATAAAGTTGTCAGCTTCTCCGGGCGAGCGTTGTACGACATGCAATGCCTTGGCAGAAATTCTGTCCTTCATCTTCGTCTCCCAACCGAATAATTTCACCTTGACATGCAGTTAGCAAGCCAGTACTGAACACCGACCGTTACCAACCATTCGGAGCACATTTACGGCTACAAAATGCAGCTTAGCAGGTAGTTGTTGAACCGATAACTTTAAGTCGCCGACCTTCGCTGACGCTTTGGACTCTTTCATCCGTTCGCTCGAGGCGCTTTTTTTGCACAGATTGCATGAGTTTTGCAACTAGAATATAAATGAGCAGTTAGTAATTAACGAAGAAGACGAGCCACTGACTATAGCCTGGCACGGGAGTAAGCACAATAATGGAACCCAGGCCGACCCAAGCAGCCCATCCCAAAAGTGAGTGCAGGAACCAGATAGAAATCGCTATCTGCAACGGAATATAAACAACGAGGACCAACAAATCTCTGCCATCTACGATATTGCCTGGCGGAAATTTAGTTGCAGTACAAGAAGCACGGGGCACGAACGAACCAAGATCGGTCGTCACAAGATTGTTTATTTTACCAATTAGACTACCTTGCGCCTTAGTGGCGGGCTTGGTCGGTTCCTTGGAATCCTTGCTAGCTGCCGATTTGGTGCTCGGAGAACTCGCCCGTAGCGTGGCACTGTCGGTGTTTGAGCTCGATTCTCCGTTTTCTTGTCTAGTCGTGGATTGTGTTTCGTCAATAGTCTCAACGGTCTCAGCATCAGACTCGGCGCGAGAAGCAGTCTCGGGGCTCTCGACAGCAGGGACTGCAGGGCTAACACTCTCTTTCTCTGCGGTGGTTTCTGCCCTCATACGGATCCGTAAACTGACCGGCATTAGCCCTGGCGAGGACGTGAAGTAGGCTCTTCACCTGTGGGCGAAAACCAGCAGGGTTATGATGGCCTCAGTCCGCACGAGAATACGGCTCTGAAAGCAGGTGTCAGTCATGTAGCTAGTACCTGAGCAACGATACGCACACCGATGAAAAGGTAGAACTGGAATGCAAGTCCCCCTACATAGAAAGAAGGTTAATCTTGCTGAATGCTTATTTTTGACGAATTCCTAACCGAATGTTGGACCCAAAAAGAGAACTAGTATCCAGATCCAGGGGCGAGCCAGAGTATTTTCGTCATGAGTTTCCAAGTATCTATCACATCGTTATTGGCACAATCTTCGATCTCAAGGTCATTCTCATGCATACTTGAGCAATTGTTGCATTGCAACTGGGCTGTAAATCAAATTAGTTTGTGGCGGCGCTGGGCCCAATGCGAGTCACGCACCTTGAAAAATTTGCCAGGACTTGGACAACCTGCAGCACGCTCATCACGCCGATTTCAACTCGGAAGATGCGCATGAGTCCGAAAAATATGTGACGTTTCTTGCTTCCAGAAAACGTATCCAAGTGCTGTGGGGAACAGGGAATTAGAGTTGCGTAATTCAGGTTATTGTTGACCAACCGGGAAAGTCCTCGCCCTGAGATGTCTCGATGCATCAGTGTCGCAGAGTGGATAAAACTCCTCTTCTTTTATCTCAGAGTTGCGATACCCCAAAAAGACTATGCGATCCAAGAAAAAATAGAACGCGAACGCAATTATGGACGCTGTCTGCTCAGGATTGGGTGTGTTCATGGGATGCTATTCCGTCAATTAACGACTGTTCTGTAGAAAAATAAATAAAGGCATACCAGCGGATCGACCGGTATATATTGGCGGGGTGTGAAGAGAGGCACAATGACGGCGGTCGCGAACAGGAGGGATATTTTAGCCCATAGGATGGGTCCTTCCTGCAGATCTTCCGGCACCCGAGTAAATGTGGCAAGGGGAAACACATCGCGATATACGTAGACAGCGAGCGCGACGAACAGCACAGTATTCGCGTGCCGAATTAACTGCTGCCGTGTGTGCGTGGAGTTGGTCGAGAGCAAGGCCAAAAGCGACGCGTACAGCTGATATGGTCGCGTCAGCTAGCGTTGTTTGCTGCAAACGAACACTTACGTAGGTCAGCGACATAGCCGCCTCTTTCTGTCGCCATTTTATGACAGTCTGGCGTTCACTACGAAGGGAAGTAGCGGAAAGGGCAAAGAGGCCAACACATCCAACCAATCTGGCTACCCTGTAAACGAGGATGGCGCCGTAGCCAATACCCGGAGTGGGAGCCTTGTCAGACGTTCCTGTTCTACCAATACCTATGCGTCGGAGGCCATTTTGGACCAATGTTAAGGAGAGCACGAGGTGAAGGAGGAGGATTAACGCCGAACAGGCCGCGACACTGAGTGGAATAAGAAAAGATGCGGGCATAGGGTTGAATTGGACAGGGTGAAAGCTGAAATGATCCTGAGGCTTCAGTTTATTGCGAGCAAGCGAGTCAGTACTAAAGTTAAACGAGCGCTGACCGTCCTCGGAACCGCTCTGCCATTGGTGGGAATTGATCAATAGCAAAACACCTGATTGCGCTTGCTTGGTCCCTGCCAATGCCAGCTGAATGTAACACCGCCAAACAAAATAATATCCTTCATGGCATGCCTTGCCAGCCGTGCCCGCTCGGTGGGCCCACGACTGGTGGCCTCGACTTCTGCCGTTTTACAGCCTAGTTCCTCCAAATCTCGCTCGATTAGCAAACTTTCCGACACCCTGACTGCCCAGCGCGCCTTTGGCGAATTGAATGCACCGATGGGGGTCTTCGACGTCCCGAAACCGCCGCCAAAGGACTTCATGGACCTCCCGCCCATCGGCGCGTACCGGCGCGGCACCCGCATGCAGCCGCTCATGAACTTCCCCGCGCTCGACGACCCGCTGCTCTTTTTCCTCGCGTCCAACATCATGAGCCACGGCAAGCGCGCCGCTGCCCGCCGCACGGTCGCGGAAGTCCTGCTCTACATTCACACCTTCACGCGCGCGCCGCCCATGCCAATCCTGCGCGAGGCGATCCTCCTTGCGTCGCCCGCGGTAAAAACCATCACCCACGCCCGCGGCGCCAACAACTTCCTCATCCCCGTCGCGCTCACCGAAAAGCAGCGCACGCGCCAGGGCATCCAGTGGCTGCTCGAGGGTGCCGCAGTCCGCCCCGAGCCCAAGCTCGCGGAGCGCCTCGCCCGCGAGATGATTGGCGTCCTCCAGAAGGTCGTCGAGAACCGCAAGCGCCACAACAGGGAGCAGACGTGGTCCGGCGCGCTCGAGAAGAAGAACCTGCTGCACAAGACGACCATGGTTAGCAGGTGAGTGGCGCGGCGTTTTTTTTTTTTCGTGGCTTTGGGTGCTGATGCAGTTCTGCAGAGGAAATATACGGCTGTCGAACGAGGAGAGGGAGCGCATGGCGGGTGAGGCTCTTTTGGTCCGCATGAAGCCTTAAGCAGTCGTGGATGCCAATGATTACTTGGGACTTGAAGCTTGAAGTGCATTTCGATAGATTCGCCAAAACCACACTGCCTCAAACGATTTAACCTCAGCTTAATACATCATTCAATCTAACTCTACAGTGCTATAATGACTATTCGCTCAGGGCGTGGGTGGACCACATACGCGTTGGTGCTGTGCCAAAAATGCGCAGCCTCTCCTCGACCGCCATACACCATCTTCAAAACACCTAATACCACGCGAGTTCCTTGGCGGAAGCTTTGAACGCGCGCGCGCGGGCGGTGGCGGCGCCGCTCGTCCTGACGCTCGAGCGCGCGGTACCAGCTTTCCCACTGGTGGTATGTACTCTTCGTTCTCGAAGAAGGGGTGGATCGTGCCCTGGTGGATCGCGGCCCAGGATTCGCGGCTCTATACTAACAGGGCCGGGGAAATGGGGATGTAGACGGGAATATAATGACCTTGGAATGCTCTCCGGCAGAGAAAGAATGGGTATCCGACGCACGCCGTTCGCGTGTGCTGAGCTCGAGGGTGTATTCCGGCCCATACCATTCATCCTTGTCGTCCTCTGGCGCCACATCCGTGAACGCAGCTATGTTTTGCGTCCGTGTTCGCAGAGGATGAGTCGACGAAGGTGTCCTCCAGCAGTGCGTCGTAGCACTGTTAATACGAACAAATGAGATCCAGCGAGGTACGGCAAACTACGATGGCGCGTTGAGGCCGCTTCCCCCTTTGATCTCGAGCCGAGTGGGGGCGCAAATCCAGGTCCTCGGCATCCGTAGCTTCTGAAGGCATGTACGCGTTTTCTCGCTGCAAGCTTAAGCGCTCTTCAAGTTTCACCAACCGGCGACACACAGCTCACCACGACGCACTCGGTCGTCGTTGGCGCGTACTGGACGCGGAGACCGGCGTGGTTCTCGCGCGGTTCGTGAATTGGCCGTAGCCGCTGCGCTTTTTGGAGCCGGTGCTGCTGCGGGACCCGGGGCTTGTGGTCACGGCAGATGCGACGAGCGGGGCGGTGACAGTGCGCGCCGAGTGGCCTGTCAAGGGGCTCGTGCTGAGTGCGCTGGGGGACGGGGAGGACGTGCGGTGGAGCGACAATGCGCTGGATATCATGCCTGGGACCCCCAGGTGGTGGTGGCGATGGCGCTCGCCGGACGCGAGGTGGCGGTTGGGTTCGTTGGTAATGGCAGGCGCATGTTGCCTGAGGCCATGAGCCGAAGCGCTATGTACATTGTTCTGAATCCAGACGACCTGCACTCTTCCTGTTTTTTTCGAGTGGCTGTTAGTACTATTTGACTTGATAGTATATACGATTCAAAGATGGGATAATGGAGAAAACCAGGACTACGAAACCTGTCTGCAATACTTAAAGCTTTGAAAATAATTGTCATGTATGTCGATCCCATGTCGATCGCAGAAGAGGGAAAAAAGGATGCCCAGTTTGGCGACAATGTACCCTCCTCACACATAACATCTCAACGCCCCAGTAGTTATTGGGTTATATACAAGTACATCTTCCGATGATAGTAGGAGTAACCCAGATAAACGGGCTAATATAAATCGACTTGCTAGTCTTCAAAAGCAGACTCAAACAGGTAGTTGGCTGCGAGCTCCTCATTCTTGTCACAGGCAAAGTATGCTTCCAGCGTAGCTTGACGCGGGAAACCCAACGCCTCCAGCTAAAAAATAAAGGCATGTTAGACGCAGAACAATAAGGACCTGAAAATGGAGGTACGCGCTGGATCGCAGCACTCTCCTCTTTGGTCACGGTAACGTTGACCACTTGTCTGGCTGGAGGTACAGGCCCATCCTCGCCCTCATCAAAGTCACCAGTATCCAAACGTTGCATGAGCGCCGCCAGATTCTGCTCCAGCTGGCGGTGGTCATGCAATATCATCTGCGTGAAGGCTGGGGCTGGATTCTGGGCACCAAGTTGCTGAATCAATGACTGCATTCGGGCGCCATCTTCGGCGCTCATTTGCTGGAGTTGCTGAATCTCATTCTGCAATGCAGCGAGGTCGAGCTGCGCATTCGGGGGGCCAGTGGGTGCAGCGGCAGCAGCAGGGGGAGCAGGCCCCGGTGCTGCAGGAGCAGCAGGAACAGCCGCAGCCGGTGCACCACCTGTGGGCGCAGCAGCAGCGGGCGGCCCTCTACCGGCAGGACCTGCGCCAGAGGCCTCGGCTTCCAAATGAGCGGGAATTCCCAGCTCGGGGTGTGACTGGTGAATCAATGACTGCATTCGGGCGGCATCTTGGGCGCTAATTTGGCGGAGTAGCTGAATCTCATTCTGCAATGCAACGAGGTCGAAGTTTGCGCCAGAGGCTTCGGCTTCCACATGAGCGGGAATTCCCTGCGCGGCGTGTAAGTGGATGTGTTATACGTGGGAGAGAGAGAGAGGTTGGTTTACAGTCACAAGATACTCGACGGCGCGATCCAGGTCGTTGTAGCCCGCACCCAGTGCACGCATGACTTCTTCGCGAGAAAATCCCATCTCTATCATGTTTGCGATTGTGGTCTGGAGAGCTTGGCCAGGAAGAAACGAGGGGGTATCGCCGAATGCTGGCGGTGGCGCAGCGGCGTCGGGCACCCCAGAAGCATCCGCCGGCGGTGGCGCAGCAGCAGCTGCGGGTACCACTTCGGGAGTCACATCTCCGGGCGCGGCTGGGGCGCTCGTTGATGCGGCTGGCAGCGGCGAAGGTCTTGGCTTAGGCTGTCAGAAAGAGTCAGAGGGATGCGATGTGACAGCCGGCGAGACAAAAAAGACCTTGAAGAATTTGAAGACCATAAGAACGAGAAAGTCCTTTTATGTAACGTTCGATATCGACACAGCGATCAATTGTTTGCAGCCCCGTCCTGTTCGGATCGAGGGCAAGAAGGCCGAGGTCGCTGGAAGTGCACCGTTGGTTGCATTAAACGCCCAAGTTTTCACGGATCAGGACCAACGATGGGAAGGATCATTGTATGGCGCTCAACCAAGCGCTCAACGGTGGGAAAATGGCATCAGGTCGGTGATTGCCGATGAAGCCCGACGACGAGCGCGTTGAGACCGATTTGTAACCTCTCGTGTATGATACATGGTCTTCTGCCGAGAGTGGCGATACGCAATGGTTGTCAGCCATGAGGCGCGTGAGGCGAAGACGCGTAAACCCTTTGACTGGACGAACACCGCAAGTCATCTTTGATTTCTACTCCAGCTTCCTGCGACAAATAAAATGACGATCGTGGAAAGACAATGAGTAAATAATTTCCCAGAGCTTTGGAATTTAGGAGGCACTCACAATTTCGTTTTTTCCAAGGTTCTGTCTACTGCGTAAAACGAAGGACGCGCAGCTGCTGCTTCCATGACTGAAAAAGCTGATAAAAAAAGTCGGGTCGGTTCAGTAACTCGGTCAAATAAAAACATGTTTCGAATGTAGCAAGAGGATTCGCCGGGCGGTGTTGCGATTCTATTCCCTTCGGCTGCGCCCGTAAGGTCTTCTATCTGGGCGTGCAGAAGGTGAGGCTGTGGCGACGCGCGCTTGCGTGAAAAGGAGAAAATGTGTTCGACATCGGGAAAGCGGCGCTGGCTACTACAGGGCAACCAGGGCGAACACGTCGGCGTAGGCGTCACTACAGCCTCGGGATTCTCCAACACAACAACAGTACCATAACCTAAGCGGTCGGAATCACAGTCAGACTTTGAACAAGCATTTGGTGAAGCAGAATTGAACAATGGGCCAAGACGGAGGGGAAGCGAAAGGTAAATGGCTTAAAAAACATGGTTATGCAGGACGAAGGCTTTCTGTATAGTTGTTTACAGAACTGCGGAAGTTATTATTACTGGTCGAGACGTGAGAAGTAGGAAACGATTAGAATAATTAACTCACATATTCAGATGTAATTCCTCAACTCAGATCCAAAGTGGATTTTCATTCCACAGTCTGCCGTCAGCTGACGCAGAGTATGAAGAACATCCGGAGGGGCAGGAGTATCAGGATGGTAGTCTCCGTGAATAAATCGGAAAGCTGTTATTTGTGAGCGCCGGGCGGAGAGAAGGTGAAACAATGGATGAAAATCGGGGACAGGGTCCCTAATCAAAAGCGTTAAATCGCGAAGTTGTGGCAAAAATACTTGTGGCGAGCTTCTAAGGAAGTCCAAAAACAATGTGCACTCGAATGCACGGTCCCAAGACAGCCAGAGGCATGTCAATGTGGGTACGAGGTTCAAGAGTTGAGCGTAGTCCACAGGCCGCGACATTCTGTCAGAGATGTCGACGTGCAGAGACTGGAGTGGTGCTTCCAGTCGCGTCAGAAATGATATGAGGAGTTCCTCATCCACAGGGTCTGCGATGTCAACAACGGTGAGGCGACGGAGCGCAGGAAGAGATAGATATTTCAAGATGTAAAAGTCGGAGCCCGGTGGGTCTTCGCCGATAGACAGAGATTGCAGACACGGGAGTGTCAGCGAATCCGCACGTGAATCGTCGAGGTACCCGTTAATTAAGGTGCATTCGACTAGCCCGGGGGCAGCACGCAACATACGCAAGACGCCCATTAGATCAAGATCGGCGGCTGGGTCGAATTTCAGCGCTTTGAGGTTCATAGATCCCGCAGGCAGTGTAGTGTTGGCTGATCCATGCTGCTGCATGCGATGTGCATGTGCGCAAAGCATTGTGTAAATATCTTCCTCGAATTCCTATAGCATAGCACTTGTGAACGACTATCTTCCAAGTGCGTGGTCCGCTATAGAGGCTGGATCGAGCCTACCTCGAATTCACCAACAAGGGTGAGGGCGAGTCCCCGACTCTGCGAGCGAGCGAGATAGGAATCAAAGATGTGCTCAAACCCCTTAGCGCGGGGAAAGTCGAGACGAATGGTGTCCCATAGAGCAGGCGTGGAACGGGCGATATTGGCCCACGTGGCGCAGACGCGGAGGAGGAGTAAGGGAGCAGTGACGGGACTGGGACCGCGATGGTCATGGTCAGGGATACAATGGATAAAGATTTCCGAGGAAATTTCGACCGGTAGTCGCGCGATCGGATCCAATAGGCAGTTTAGCTGGTGCTGCGTGTCGATTCTGCTGCGCTCCAAGTCCTCAAGGACCTTTTTCTGTCGAATAATACTGGTGGAAATGTCTGCTAGACGTGCACGAAGCAGAGAAGCAGAGTCGGACATGGGTGAGATCCGGGGAAGGTTTTTTGGAGTGCACTTGGACGAGGTGAGGTCGTCACGGTCTCACACAGTCGTCGTCCGTCGGACTAATGGCAATGAAAAAACGACCTGGATAAGCCTCGAATCATACATACTTTCAACGGATTCGTATACCAGCCGAGTCTTGGCCCGGACAGGCTGGTCGCAAGGCTGGCAGTCGACTTTGGTGGTCGCAGTGCCTGATCAAAGTTCAAACTCCGTTGCCGGATCATTCGGAACGGCAACTTGGGAATATCTCACTCCCTACATAATGTCCTTATCCTGCGCGCGTTTCTGAACACCCGTCCTCGAACCGCCGCCAATCCCCGCCCATCTCGCCCACATCTCCCCAGAAACCTACGAATTGCGCTGGACTACGTCCGCGCGTATCCCTTTAGCCGCACCGCCGCAGTGTACCCCCGGAAGATGACGATCCCAGAGTGGCAAGCAAAAGCGAGAGAGTGTTTTGCGGCGTGCATTACTGTGGACCGCACCGCCCTCGTAATGCTCGACTCGCCGTACGACGCGTCACTGCAGCAGCAGCGGTACATCCGCAAGGTGATTTTCAAGCGGCGGTAGGAGCTCGAGGAGGTCGCTTCGGAGATACTGGCGTTCATGGAATTGGGTGTGTCCTAAAATTTCTTGCTGAGCACTGGCTGATTTTGGGGCAGTTCGGTGGCTGGCACGTACATTCCCAGAAAGCATGCATTCATCGACAAAATATCTATCTATCTGGGCGTCTCCCGTCCTTGCCGCTGAACTTGACTGACGCGATGCGCTAGCTCAAGGTGCACGGCGCCAAATGCCGCATGAGCGGCGTCGTCAGGAAGAAGCGCAAGTATACTCCGGAAGAATTGGACGAGCTCCTGCATTCGGCCGACGTTGTGTCCTCTCTTCGGGTCGCGCACGGCCTGCCCTATAGCATGGGGCCCGGTGTCCGTCATCCATATATTCTCTGGTCGTTATATATGGTCCATCAGGCATTCACGCTTCTCTCAGGCATTCACGCTTCTCTCAGCCCCCACCGGTCTCACCCTGGACAAATGGAAGCCAGATCGCGTCGAAAATACATTCCTCCACTCCGCGCTCCATTCGCTCCTCGGAGAATTCCGGTTGTTCCTCGAGTTCAGCGGCGACCAGGTATGTACTGCCGTGTTTTATATGTTTCCTTCAAACGCCTGGTACCTACATACTCTGCTGCAAATCTACACCCGCCAGCGCACGGCGCCCGACACGGCCAGCCCGGTGCCGTTCCTCGCCATCCTGAACGACCGGCGCCAAAATTGCCAGGACCCGAACCCCCTGCTCGACACGCCCCTGCTCCCTAGACACGATATGGCGATTCCGGACATCGAGCCGACGTTTTTCGTGCTGCACAAGTTTGTAGGGGACGTTGTGTGGATGTGTGGGGGCGCGTGGGATGGGGATGATGAATATGACGACGATGAGGAGGAATACCTCCAGACGCTGAACACCCTGAATTTGGGGGAGTTTTCTCATATGTTGACTGGTGGCCGCGGGAGTGGAAGAAGGCGGGCCGACCGCGGGATGATTGCACTGAGAATTGCAAGAGGCCGAGCGGGGTGGGCGTAGCGCGCTCGAGAAGAGGAGTCTGCAGTACAAGACGGCTATGGTTTGTGGCGTGGTCTCTTTTTTTGGCTGATGCATTTTATTTTTTTGCAGAGGCGCACTTGACAGTCGTCTCGGTAGTTGAACTCAGCGTTCGGCGGCCTCGGTTGAACCGTGGCAAAACCGTAGGTTCACTGTGATTGCAAAAATCACAACTTTATGCCTACATGCACTTGCTTCCTCCTCAGCTATATATACCGTCATCGTCGAAGCATGGCCGCGGCTCAGATGGGGGACCAACGACGGACGGTGCCGTTCCTCGCCATCCTGAACGACCGGCGCTAGAACTGCCAGAACCCGAACGCCCTGCTCGATACGCCCCTGCGTCCAAGATGCGATGCGGCGATCCCGGACATCGAGCCGGCGTTTTTTGTGCTGCACAGGTTTGTTGGGGACGTTGTGTGGATGTGAATTCCGCTCATCCTGTTGCCCCAGCTTGTGACCTTGATGTTGAAATCCCTCGAGCCTTCAGCGCTTCAGCCCTACTCGACTTTCTCTCGATTGTTTCATCTCACCAAAGTTGGAGGAACTCGACATTTGCATTGAGTTCGGGGGTCGTTGGCTTCAGAATGCGGTCACATCCCTATTTTCACGATCTTGTTGCTCCCTCAAAACTCTGACTCTCGAGAGTCACTCTGGACAATGTCGACGATTTTGCCGAGTGTCTATGGGGCGTCAGCAATTCTCTCGAAGACCTCCGGACATATAGTGGATTCCCAGATCCGTCCCCTTTTATCACGGACCAGCATTTATCCCTCCTTACGTTTGAGGATTCTGCAGAATATCTCTGCCCGCGCCTCACCCACATCACGTTGGATAATTGCTTCAATTCGTCCGATGGAGCACTGGCTGTAATGGTCGAGTCTCGTTGCAGGGCGGAGGGCAGGTGTGCCAATCTGGCCACACTGGAGCGCATTGCCGTTACTTTCGGTGGAGGCCACCAGGAGGATAGCAGGCGCCTAAGGCATACGGAGGAGGACGGTCTGATTGTATCTTTAACAATAGCCAGGTTCGACTTATGATACGTTCTTGACTGAACATTGTCGCACACAAAAACTGGATGGTCCTTGGGCCAAAAAGAAAAGGTGTTTCAGAATACCATTTGTTAAAAACCGCCGGCCGCATTAGACCCTTAATTTAGAGGAATTCTCTGCCTTTACCCCACCTATTTGGAAGGTGGAGTAACTTCGGCTTCCGGCAAATGTTTGGAGCTGACGCCATTTATAAATCGTGAGCACTTGACCCTCCCATTCCACGCTTCCTTTCTGCTGTGTCGCAATGCTACAATATGCTTTTCTAGCCTTCGCAACCTTCGCTCTCGTGTATTTCAACCGTCGCAGGTCTTTTCATTTACCCTTGCCGCCGGGTCCAAAGAAACTCCCCTTATTCGGGAATCTGTTTGAGATGCCCGCCAAATTCGAATGGGAGACATATGCAAAGTGGAGCAAGGAACTCGGTAAGCGAATTGCTGCCGTTCCTTTGGGTCTACAGAGCTGACTGTTGCACCAACTGCTGTAGGTTCAGATATTATTCATCTCAGTGTCGCTGGGAAGTCCATTATTATTTTGTCGTCGGTCGATGTCGTCTTCGATCTCCTCGAACAGCGCTCTGCTATCTATTCCGACAGGTGAGTTGCAAATCGAGTGTATTTGAGCTCATAAATCACGATTTTAGACCACGATCCATAATGACGAACGAATTAATGGGCGGCGATTTCGCTTTTTGTTAGTCTGCCTTGAATTCGGTGCCAAGAAGTTCTGACAGAAAACGGACTTCAGCGAGCATGAGATACGGTAAGTATTCGTTAGTGTTGCCGAAGTACTCTTGCGTGAACAATTACTAGGAGACAAATGGCGAGTTGCACGCGCCACGTCTAATATTCGTTGACACCTGGTACAGGCGGGAACACCGACGTTTATTTCACAGCGCCTTCCACTTGATAGCCTCCCGACGTTTCCGCCCTCAACAGGTAAACGCAAGTCACGACCTTCTCCGGCGGTTGCTTGAAAATTCGGATGAAGAGGTCATGAATCATATCAAGCAGTATGGCTACATTCAAACCACATCGCATATCTGCTGAGACTATTTCCCACAGTATGAACGGCGCATTGATCATGTCTATCGCTTATGGCATTGATACACTTCCGTCTAATGACCCGTACATGGAAACAGCGGAAGCGGCGATAGATGCAATTATGCAGGCTGCCGTACCTGGTAGATACTTGGTGGTACTATATTTTACCATGTTCTCCCTTTGCTTGTATTATCTGAACACAGGAACTAACCAGGACCTACTCCCGATCCTGAAGTACGTTCCCGCGTGGTTTGTCGGTGCGGGCTTCAAGCGCCAAGCACGCCAGTGGAAGAAACTCACAGACAAGATGATTCAGCTGCCGTTTCAAGCCGCTAAACGTCTGGTCGTGAGTCCATAGCCCTGAATCCATGAAAACTTGCTAATTTTATTCAGATGGATGGGACAGCTCCTCCCTCATATGTGAGCGACAAGTTGCAGGAGATCAACGAGAATCAAGACCGGGAGCACCAAGAAAAAGTTATCCAGGATACTGCTGGTGTCGTGTACGTGGGTGGCTTCGATACGGTATACCATTCTTC
Source organism: Mycena rebaudengoi (assembly GCA_029282285.1). Taxonomy (NCBI): domain Eukaryota; kingdom Fungi; phylum Basidiomycota; class Agaricomycetes; order Agaricales; family Mycenaceae; genus Mycena; species Mycena rebaudengoi. The sequence continues at coordinate 110,878 of JARJCX010000320.1, read as the reverse complement.
TCAATAGATTATGTCCTCCTCTAACAAATTACTCAGACAACCGCCGCCATCGGCACATTTATATTAGCAATGCTGGCCAACCCTGCTGCTCAGAAAAGGGCGCAGGAAGAGATTGACGCCGTTGTTTGTGAGGGACACCTTCCGAGCTTTGATGACGAGGAATCTCTTCCGTATGTTTCTGCGATTGTGAAGGAGGTCCTGAGGTGGAAACCAGTGGCCCCAATTGGTTAGTCATTATAATTTTTTATGCCAATGGGAACCTCAGCTACTTCGTTCAGCTGTCCCTCATGCCGTTGCCGTCGAAGACACCTATCGCGGGTTCAGAATTCCTGCGGGTTCTATTATTGTCCCTAACACTTGGTGGGTGTTCAATTACTCGTCTTCTGAACAACCAACATATCGCAAGGGCGATGCTTTATGACGAGGTTATTTCTGGATATTTTTATTTTTCTTCGACTTATCATGGAAGCTCAGATTGAATACCCGGATCCATATAAGTTCAACCCGGACCGGTTTTTACTCAACGGTCGGCTGAACCCCGCAGTTAGAGATCCGAGCCTTGTTTTTGGGTTCGGAAGACGGTGGATTTGGTTAGACAAATACTTCGACTTGGCTAAAAAATTTTGTAGTGTCTGTCCGGGCCAACATATGGCGCAATCCACCTTATGGATCACAGTGGCGTCTCTGCTGGCAGTGTTCAACATAACCAAGGCTATCGGAGTGGATGGAAAAATCTTGGAGCCTTCTTACGAATATCACTCGGCTCTCGTGTTGTATGTGTTTAAATCATCCGGGTTCTAAATCAACTCAAGGATTCCAGAATGCCGTTCCCATTCAAATGTTCCATCAAACCACGGTCCAAAGCAGCAGCTGATTTAATCCGATCTACGGCGAATTACTCACGGCATACATAATTCCCCATGTACATGTCCATGCTTCTCCATATGCCTACCCAAGAATACGCAATTACTGTTCTTCCAAAACTTCCTAATTTAGGCGACAGGCGTACCTGATACCGATCCTGCCGAAACGGCGGTGACATTATCGTTTTTATGCTCAAGGCGGTGTATCGTTTTTGGTCACCAGATGGACAGACCCAAGCTGTTCGTCCTTATCCTCGTTGAAGTCACTCAAATCAGTTTCTTGTAAGAGCTCTAGCTGACCCCGGCGACATCCAAATGGAAACCCGAATTTTGTGTCGCCGAGTCTACAGATTCTTCCCAACGAGAATCGAGATATTCGAGCGGATCATCGACTTCCTGCACTCTGACAAGGCCGCGTTAATATCCTGCAGCACTGTTTGTCGTTCTTGGTTCCCCACCAGCGGATACCACCTCCACACATTACTTGCGGTGATTCCTGACGTCTTGAGCGAATCATGCCGCACAGTCAAGACAGCTGTGTCCCTTAGTGTGTTAGCCTCAGCTCCTGTTTGCATATAGCAGTCTTATAGTAACAGAAGCCGGCACTTTGATATCCGGTACAAATGGCGGGGTTTATCTATCGCGCAGCAACAGTCTCCTTGGAGTCTTAAAGCTGCCAGCGATTTCCCAGATCAGCGCTCTAGAGGACCAGGATCTGCTACTCATATTCTTGGTGATTTCCCCCGAGTACCTTCCTCCACACCCACACTGATGCAGCTCTGAAGGCCGCCGCCTTTTCGCTGGACCTCTACATTTGGCGCTCTCTCGAAACTCAGCGGTCCTCTATCGCCAGTTGGTATTAATCTCCTCTGACGCGAGTTTCTTCAAGCAAGTCGGGGAACGCATAGGAAAGTGTGTCCTATGCATATCCAACTCTGGAAGATTCAGCAGTCACTTTATGATACTGGAAGTGACTGAGTCCGACATGTCATTCACATTCACGCTCTTCAGAGTCAGCGCTTTCCTTTTCGACACACGCTCTTGTTCATAGAGATCACAGTCCTTATACCTTCCCGACAAGGCGACCTCAATGCACATTTGGAACAAGACCATTGGTGTCCGACTCAAGAGCGGCTTCCAATGTGTTGATCCGCTCTCTCGTCACATTCCCCGTGCCTGTCAACGCAGTACCCAATCCCGAGCCCTTCCCCAGGAGATGTCGTGCCATGTTTCTCCTCGACAAGCGTTTTCTGCTGTGCAAAAACCTTGCTACCACTGTGCGTCTTTGCGCCGTCTCTCATTAAGTTTACCAACAAAGTTGTCACTGTGACAAGGTTGATCCAACTTCACGGTTGAACCGTGGCAAAAAAACCGTGGGTTCACTGGGATTGGCATTCTGTGTTAAAAGCATGAGCTTAGTTGCTTCCTCCTGAGCTATAATATACCACTATTGTCGAATTCGGAACGGCAGCGGCTCAAACGAGTTCCTAGACGCCCTGCTGGCATTGCGCTCATTTGGGAAACCAAGCTAGTAGTTGTCCTTGTTCTCGGATGTAAGGAGGTCACCATTAGATCCAGTTTTCAAACAAGTATCCCGCCTTCTCATATCTTCCTCGCATACTCCCTCATTTCACGACATTGAGCACTTCTTTTCGGTGAGCTGTTTGTCCCAGGTCCAATTTGGGTCCAATACATCCATGGCAGCTTTTCGGAGACTATTCTTGCTGGTGTTGATCGATGGTAGGGAGGGAAATCGCTGCGCAATTCCACTTTTTCTCTCAAGTTCGGATCATAATGGGTAAATATCCAAGTTCAGGGAGCGAAAATTTTCCACAGAGGTTACTAGATTAAGTATCATTTCTCTCATACTCTCGAAATGACTTGAACTTGCCCCTCGCAATGATTATTTCCGGCGATTCTCGAAGGAAAAAAACAACCACCGCCATCGGTGCCCCGCCATTTACATGAGGTGAGAGTTCACCGTGGCGTAGTCGAAATGGTCAAAAAGTGACCCATAGTAATCGCAGGTCGACGTTAGTGCATTTTCATCATGTCATTTACCGCTTAAACTTTACATGCGCAGAAAAGGGAAACGGATCGATCGGATTCAACAAAGGTAGTAGTACATGGTCAAGACATAGTAGCACGTTATACTGGTAGGCCTGATACTCCATACAACATTCACTTGGTGCCGGATCCGGGCAGTTGTGGATACCACCGTTGGTAGGGATCCATTGGTTGCACACCGAACACCGATCCACTTGGTCGACAGGTACCTGAAAAGCGCATGAGGTTAAATATAATGACGGATGAGAACTTGAAGGCACACAGCAAGTTCGGCACTCTTAGTATCCACCAAAGAGGCGAATTCTCCGGAGACAATTTGAAGCCTGGCGTACTATTGAACAAGTGAGTGGCAAGTAACACCAGTGTCTAGAGAGACAACCTGAGCGACGACGCTCTTGTCTGTAACGGAGGTGACAAAGGTCATATTGTAGACGGTGTGATGTCTAGAAGGGGCTAGACTCAGTAGTATGCGAGTTTGGGTAGCAAAAATAGGCTTACTCTAGAGGTGTAAGTTCTGGTTGAGGAGACACAAGAGAGTTGGTAGCTGGCCAACACTGAGAAAAGTCGCTAACTTATATATGCGTGGCCTCCTAAATGATTGGCCCTGGTGCGTAACTGTTTTTATAATTGATTATCTAGCATCAAGAGTCAAACACCATTCTAAGGCTACGGCCCGAGATTATAATGACTCTGGAGTCTATCTCTCCGCCAACATTTGATAAGAAATGGAGGCTTCAAGGGCGACATTGTTCTGCTCCATTTGAATCGGATGTACTGTAACCTCATGTTGACCCCTGGACCTTGAGAGCGTGATTATAGCCTTACGAATAGAGAAAGACGAGAGAGGAAAGCTATCCACAGCCATTGACGGTTGATAGAACTTGAATGTTGGTCTAATGTTGAACTTTCGGAAGCGCGGGGCGTGGCGCGGACTCGGAGCAGGCGCGGGGATTTAGTTGGCGTTACCCACCGCTAGGTTATCCAAACGCAGCCTGCACGTGGAGGTCATACGGCGTGCCAAAGACGGCTTAGACGGGGGACCAACGATGTGGCGCTCAACGGTGGGAAATGACATCAGGTCGGTGATTGCCGATGATACAAACTGTCATCCGGTTCCAGTCGAGCGCATGGATGAACCTATCATCGCCCCACTATACAAGCCCGACGACGAGCGCGTTGAGACCGATTTGCAACCTCTCGTGTAAATGATACATGGTCTTCTGCCGAGAGTGGTGACACGCAATGGTTGTCAATCATCAGGTGCGCGAGTAAGCTTTTGAATGAGCGGCCTGTAACAGCGGCGAAGACGCGTAAACCCTTTGACTGGACGAACACCGCAAGTCATCTTTAATTTCTACTTTTCTGTGGCTTACTGGGGTGTAGGTAATGGATATAGAACTCGACGGCGGGGGATCGGCGTTTCTATGTGTTCTGGTTTGGCGTTCTGAGAATCCGGAAGATCCTGTGGAAATGTGGAAACGTTCAAGACTTTTTGCTGAATTTTCCATCCTTCGCTGGCTCGAAACCAATGCGTCTAGCCTGCCTGTTCCCCGCGTTCTCGCGTTCGACGACATCAACGGCATGCTTATCACGACAATCATGCCTAGTCTCGACGCTATCCATACATATCCTCGCTTAAATACTGCAGCGAAGGTCTGTCTGCTTCTCACATGACTCTGATCAGGAACACTCAGTCGCCAGCTGGGCTCGGGTATCTGTTCTTATGTTTCGCCTTCCCATTCCCCAGCGGTTTGGAATGGTCGAAAATCCCCTTGTCCAAGGCCACCCCCACTTATATGTATCTCCGGAACACACATTTGACACAGACAACACGCCGGACCTACTCTCTTTCTTTGAAAGTGTAATCTCTACTCGGCGCACCCGCTCTCTCATGATTAACGATTTGGAGGAATAAAATACACTTTGTAGGCGTCTGGACCGCCTTCTTGAAGGTCTGATGCCTCTCTTTGCGCAGGCGAAGGATACCCCATACATGTCGTGTTTTGCGCTGACGCACAGGGACCCCCGCCCCGACAATATTATGCTAGATGAGACTTCTGGCGAGGTTGTGGGGATCGTTGATTGGGAGTTCTATGGGTGCATGCCTGCTTGCATGTCTGCGGAGTACCCGAGCTGGATACGACCACCCATTTTCGATTCTCCCTGCTATCAGAATCCAAAGAGAAAAAGCCATGTGTTCTACCATGAGCCTCGAGCAGAAAGGAATAGGCTTTCAAACTTGTACGAAAAGGTAATCGAATCTCGCATATACCTTCCGTCTCTCTCAATAATGCTGCTTGATCCACTAGATTGTCAAGGAGCTGGATAAGGAGTATTATAATTGCCTCCTCCAAGGTACTCGATTGCGCGATGAGCTGGCCTGGATTGAAAGCAATTACCAAGACAACGACGGCTTCTGCATGGAGCGTTGGACCGAAGAACATCTCTTCTCAACTGTAGCTGAAGCTGATCATCTCTGTACATAATTGTGTATGAATACTTGTAAAATTCAACTCTGAACCCACACAAACTCACTCGAGAAGAAGCTCAAGCAGGTTGGTGGCCGTTTGTCTTTTTCTAAGTCCGCTTTCTGATGCATTTTTTGCAGAAGAAATATCAACAAGCTACAGACTACAGTGCATGCATAATAGGCCTTCGGGTGCCCTGTAAACTACATAATACAGATACTAGATGTTTTCCAAGTGCGAGAATTCATATATAATGGATGACAGCCTAATTATGGAAAGTTCTACAGATTCGGAGATAGTACTGAACAGAATTCACTCATAATAGTAAATACAGAACACAACCTTCAGCTTTCCTATACAGTGTGAGTAATAAAATCCGATGAGAGGAGAGTGAGAGAGAGGTGACAAAGCAAATGACGATCGTGGAAAGACAATGAGTATATAATTTCTCAGAACCTTGGAATTTAGGAGACACTCACAATTTCGTTTTTTCCAAGGTTCTGTTTACTACGCAAAACAAAGGACGCGCAGCTGCTACTTCCATGACTGAAAAAAGCTGAAAAAAAAAGGGTTGATTCAGTAACTCGGTCAGATAAAACATATTTCGAATGTAGCAAGAGGATTTGCCGGGCGATGTCGCGATTCGATTCCCTTCGGCTGCACCCGTAAGGTCTTCGATCTGGGCGTGTAGAAGGTGAGGCTGTGGCGACGCGCGCTTGCGCGAAAAGTGAAAAGGAGAAAATGTATTCGACATCGGGTAAGCGGCGCTGGCCACTACGGGGCAACTAGGGCGAACGCGTCGGCGTCACTACAGCCTCGGGATTCTCCAACACAACAGCAGCATCATAACCTAAGCGGTCGGAATCACAGTCAGACTTTGAACAAGCATTTGGTGAAGTAGAATTGAACAATGAGCCAAGACGGAGGGGAAGCAAAAGGTAAATGGTTTAAAAACATGGTTATGCAGGACGAAGGCTTTCTGTATAGTTGTTTACAGAACTGCGAAGTAGTCGAGACGTGAGAAGTAGGAAGCAATGAGAAGAATTAACTCACATGTTCAGATGTAATTCCTCAAGTTAGATCCAAAGTGGATTTTCATTCCACAGTCTGCCGTCAGCTGACGCAGAGTATGAAGAACATCCGGAGGGGGAGGAGTATCAGGATGGTAGCCTCCGTGAATAAATCGGAAAGCTGTTATTTGTGAGCACCGGGCGGAGAGAAGGTCGAACAATGGATGAAAATCGGGGACAGGGTCCCTAACTAAAATCGTTAAATCGCGAAGTTGTGCAAGAAATCCGTGTGGTGAGCTGCGAAGGAAGTCCAGAAACAATGTGCACTCGGATGCACGGTCCCAAGACAGCGAGAGGCATGTCAATGTGGGGACGAGGTTCAAGAGTTGAGCATAGTCCACATGATGTGATATTCTGTTAGAGATGTCAACACGCAGAGACTGGAGTGGTGCTTCCAGTCGCGTCAGAAATGATATGAGGAGTTTCTCATCCACAGTGTCTGTGATGTCCATGATGGTGAGGCGACGCAGCACAGGCAGAGATAGATATTTCAAGATGTGAAGGTCGGAGCAGTATGGGTCGTCGCCGACAGACAGAGATTGCAGACACGGGAGTGTCAGCGAATCCGCATATGAATCGCTGAGGTACCCGTTAATTATCGTGCATTCGACTATTCCCGGGGCAGCACGCAACATGCGCAAGACTCCCACTAGATTAAGATCGTCGTTTCGGTCAAACTTCAGCGCTTTGAGGTTCATAGATCCCGTAGGCAGTGTAGTGTTGGCTGATCCATGCTGCTGCATGCGGTCTACATGTGCGCAAAGGATTGCACAGATGTCTTCCTCTAAATCACCAACAAGGGTGAGGGCGAGTCCCCGACTCTGCGAGCGAGCGAGATAGGAATCAAAGAGGTGTTCAAACCCCTCAGCGCGGGGAAAGTCGAGACGAATGGTGTCCCATAGAGCAGGCGTGGAACGGGCGATATTGGCCCACGTGGCTCAGACGCGGAGGAGGAGTAGGGGAGCAGTGACGGGACTGGGATCGCGCTCGTCATGGTCAGGGAGACAATGGATGAAGATTTCCGAGGAAATTTCGACCGGTAGTCGCGAGATCGGATCCAATAGGCAGTTTAGCTGGTGCTGCGTGTCGGTTCTGCTGCGCTCCAAGTCCTCAAGGACCTTTTTCTGTCGATCAATACTGGTGGAAATGTCTGCCAGACGTGCGCGAAGCAGAGAAACGGAGTCGGACATGGGTGAGATCCAAGGGAAAGGTTTTTTGGAGTGCACTTGGGGTTAGACACGGACGAGCTGAGGTCGTCACGGTCTCTCTGGGTCGTCGTCCGACTGTCCGACTCGGAGTTTGGAAAAGTCTTCTGACTCGGACTAATGGTAATGAAAAAACGACCTGGATAAGCCTTGGATCATACATACTTTCAACGGATTCGTATACCAGGCGAGTCTTGGCCCGGACAGTCTGGTCGCAAGGCTGGCCGTCGACTTTGGTGGTCGCAGTGCCTGATCAAAGTTCAAACTCCGTTGCCGGATCATTCCGAGTCGGAACGGCAACTTGGGAATATCTCACTCCCTAATGTTGCCCTAATGTCCTTATCCTGCGCGCGTTTCTGAACTCAAGACCACCCGTCCTCGAACCGCCGCCAATCCCCGCCCATCTCGCCCACATCTCCCCAGAAACCTACGAAATCGCGCTGGACTACGTCCGCGCGTATCCCTTTAGCCGCACCGCCGCAGTGTACCCCCGGAAGATGACGATCCCAGAGTGGCAAGCAAAAGCGAGAGAGTGTTTTGCGGCGTGCATTACTGTGGACCGCACCGCCCTCGTAATGCTCGACTCGCCGTACGACGCATCACTGCAGCAGCAGCGGTACATCCGCAAGGTGATTTTCAAGCGGCGGTAGGAGCTCGAGGAGGTCGCTTCGGAGATACTGGCGTTCATGGAATTGGGTGTGTCCTAAAATTTCTTGCTGAGCACTGGCTGATTTTGGGGCAGTTCGGTGGCTGGCACGTACATTCCCAGAAAGCATGCATTCATCGACAAAATATCTATCTATCTGGGCGTCTCCCGTCCTTGCCGCTGAACTTGACTGACGCGATGCGCTAGCTCAAGGTGCGCGGCGCCAAATGCCGCATGAGCGGCGTCGTCAGGAAGAAGCGCAAGTATACTCCGGAAGAATTGGACGAGCTCCTGCATTCGGCCGACGTTGTGTCCTCTCTACGGGTCGCGCACGGCCTGCCCTATAGCATGGGGCCCGGTGTCCGTCATCCATATATTCTCTGGTCGTTATATATGGTCCATCAGGCATTCACGCTTCTCTCAGCCCCCACCGGTCTCACCCTAGACAAATGGAAGCCAGATCGCGTCGAAAATACATTCCTCCACTCCGCGCTCCATTCGCTCCTCGGAGAATTCCGGTTGTTCCTCGAGTTCAGCGGTGACCAGGTATATACTGCCGTGTTTTATATGTTTCCTTCAAACGCCTGGTACCTACATACTTTGCTGCAGATATACATCCGCCAGCGCACGCCGCCCGACACGGCCAGCCCGGTGCCGTTCCTCGCCATCCTGAACGACCGGCGCCAAAATTGCCAGGACCCGAACCCCCTGCTCGACACGCGCCTGCGCCCGAGACGCGATATGGCGATTCCGGACATCGAGCCGACGTTTTTCGTGCTGCACAGGTTTGCTGGGACGTTGTGGCGGCGCGTGGGATGGGGATGAGGAGGATGATGAGGAGGAGGAATACCTCCAGACGCTGAGTCCCCTGAATTTGGAGGAGTTCTCGCATATGTTGACTATGGTGGCCTCGAAGGCGGGCCGACCGCGGGGTGAGTCGTAAACGGCCGAGCGGGGATGGCTATAGCGCGCTCGAGAAGAAGAGTCTGCAGCGGCTATGGTTAGCAGGTGAGTGGCGTGGTCTCTCTTTTTTCTTTCTGGCAGATGCTTTTTTTTTACAGAGGCACACTTGGCAGTCGTTTCAGTAGTTGCATTACAGCCAATGGCAGTACCGAAGGCGCGGTCGAAAAAATTACCGGTTTGGGATGTTTTCAAAGAATTACCTGTAACTTTGTCAGTTCTTCATGGATTTGGATGAAACCATGCTATATAATTTGGTGTAATTCATGCAGAATTAGTGATAGAAAGAATCTTGTAAAAATGTCTTATATTGGATGATCTGACTGTTTAAGGCTTTTTGGGGATGAATCTGATCTGGCATGCCCAATTCATGTCCTATTGGTGGCTAGGGAAGACTTGTTAACATTATTAAACATCACATAGAGTCAAAAGCACATAACTTCTTGTGTTTGACTGAATCTCCGCAATATTTCAAATCCTGCTGGGTTGATTGTTATCCCGACCGGACTGCAAGCATCACAGACTGAATTATTCAAAATTCTGACTCTATGACATGTTTTTAAATCTATGTAGGCCATCTGTTGCAAAACACCATATTATTTGAACATGCCTGAACCTCGCTAGACAACATTTATCTCGAAAGTGGCCCAAGAACCTTACATCATCCAATATGAAATATTTTCACAGGTTTCTCTCTATCACTAATTCCGTACGAATTAGCCCGAATTATCTAGCATGGTTTTATCCAAATATATGAAGAACTGACCGAGTTACATATAATTCTTTGAAAACATCCCAAACCAGTAGTTTTTTCGACCGCGCCCTCGGTACTGCCAATGGCTGTAAGCGTTCGGCGGCCTCGGTTGAACCGTGCAAAACCATACCAGCAGGTTCAATGCCATGATTGTCATTAACTCATTGCGTCGCAAAAATTACGACTTTACGCCTACATGCACTCGCTTCTACCTGAGCTATATATACTCAGGTCATCGGCCGCGGCTCAGATGGGGGACCCGCGGCGCTCAACGGTGGGAAATCATCAATCGGTGATTGCCGAGGATACAAGTATGGACCCACAAGTTTCATTCCTCCCAACGCATTCACAAATCATGGATGAACCTATTATCGCTCCACTCTACAAGCCCGACGATGAGCGCGTTGAGACTGATTTGCAACCTCTCGTGTATGATACGTGGTCTTCTGCCGAGAAAGTCGCACCTGGCGACTTGGACGCGCAATGGTTATCAATCATCGGGCGTGCGAGTAAGCTTTTGAATGAGCGACCTGTAGCAGCGAAGACGCGTAAACCCTTTGACTGGACGAACACCGCAAGTCATCTATTGCTTTGTACTATTCAATTGCTTACTGGAGTGTAGGTAATGGATATAGAACTCGACGGCGGAGGATCCGTCTTTGTACGTGTTCTGGCGTGGCGTTTCGAGGATCCGGAAGATCCTGTGGAAGTGTGGAAACGTTCAAGACTCTTTGCCGAATTTTCCATCCTTCGCTGGCTTGAAGCCAACGGGTCTGGCCTGCCTGTTCCCCGCGTTCTCGCGTTCGACGACATCAACGGCATGCTCATCACGACAATTATGCCTAGTCTCGACGCTATCCATACATATCCTCGCTTAAGCACTGCAGCGAAGGTCTGTCTGCTTCTCACATTACTCTGAGCTATCTGACTCTGATCAGGAATGCTCAGTCGCCAGCTGGGCTCGGGTATCTGTCCTTATGTTTCGCCTTCCCATTCCTCAGCGGTTTGGAATGGTCGAAAATCCCCTTGTCCAGGGCCACCCCCACTTATATGTATCTCCAGAGCACACATTTGACACAAACAACACGCCAGACCTACTCTCTTTCTTTGAAAGTGTCATCTCAACTCGGCGCACCCGCTCTCTCATGATTAACGATTTGGAGGAACACAATACGCTCTGTAGGCGTCTGGACCGCCTTCTTGAAGGTCTGATGCCTCTCTTTGCGCAGGCGAAGGATACCCCATACATGTCGCGTTTTGCGCTGACGCACAGGGACCTCCGCCCCGACAATATTATACTAGATGAGACTTCTGGCGAGGTTGTGGGGATCGTTGATTGGGAGTTCTATGGGTGCATGCCTGCTTGCATGTCTGCGGAGTACCCGAGCTGGATACGACCACCCATTTTCGATTCCCCCTGCTATCAGAATCCAAAGAGAAAAAGCCGTGTGTTCTATCATGAGCCTCGAGTAGAAAGGAATAGGCTTTCAAACTTGTACGAAAAGGTAATCGAATCTCGCATATACCTTCCGTCTCTTTCAATAATGCTGCTTGATCCACTAGATTGTCAAGGAGCTGGACGAGGAGTATTATAATTGCCTCCTCCAAGGTACTCGATTGCGCGATGCGCTGGCCTGGATTGAAAGCAATTACCAAGACAACGACGGCTTCTGCATGGAGCGTTGGACCGAAGAACACCTCTTCTCAACTGTAGCTGAAGCTGATCATCGCTGTGCATAATTGTGTATGAATACTTGTAAAATTCAACTCTGAACCCAAACAAACTAGGAGTAGAGCACTCGAGAAGAAGCTCAAGCAGGTTGGTGGCCGTTTTTCTAAGTCCGCTTTCTGATGCATTTTTTGCAGAGGAAATATCAACAAGCTACAGACTACAGTGCATGCATAATAGGCCTTCGGGTGCCTTGTAAACTACATAATACAAATACTAGATGTTTTCCAAGTGCGAGAATTCATAAATAATGGATGACAGCCTAATTATAGAAAATTCTACAGATTCGGAGATAGTACTGAACAGAATTCACTCATAATGGTAAATACAGAACACAACCTTCAGCTTTCCTATACAGTGTGAGTAATAAAATCCAATGAAAGGAAAGTGAAAAAGAGGGTGACAAATCAAATGACGATCGTGGAAAGACAATGAGTATATAATTTCTCAGAACCTTGGAATTAGGAGACACTCACAATTTCGTTTTTTCCAAGGTTCTATCTATTACGCAAAACAAACAGCTGCTGCTTCCATGATTGGAAAAGCTGAAAAAAAAGTCGAGTTTAATTCAGTAACTCGGTCAGATAAAAACATTTTTCGAATGTAGCAAGAGGATTCGCCGGGCGGTGTCGCGATTTTATTCCCTTCGGCTGCACCCGTAAGGTCTTCGATCTGGGCGTGCAGAAGGTGAGGCTGTGGCGACGCGCGCTTGCGTGAAAAGTGAAAAGGAGAAAATGTATTCGACATCGGGTAAGCGGCGCTGGCTACTACGGGGCAACTGCGTCGGCGTCGGCGTCACTACAGCCTCGGGATTCTCCAACACAACAGTAGTATCATAACCTAAGCGGTCGGAATCACAGTCAGACTTTGAACAAGCACTTGGTGAAGCAGAATTGAACAATGAGCCAAGACGGAGGGGAAGCGAAAGGTAAATGGTTTAAAAAACATGGTTATGCAGGACGAAGGCTTTCTGTATAGTTGTTTACAGAACTGCGGAAGTTGTTATTACTGGTCGAGACGTGAGAAGGAGGAAATAATTAGAATAATTAACTCACATATTCAGATGTAATTCCTCAACTCAGATCCAAAGTGGATTTTCATTCCACAGTCTGCCGTCAGCTGACGCAGAGTATGAAGAACATCCGGAGGGGGAGGAGTATGAGGCTGATAGCCTCCATGAAGAAATCGGAAAGCTGTTATTTGTGAGCGCCGGGCGGAGAGAAGGTCGAACAATGGATGAAAATCGGGGACAGGGTCCCTAACCAAAATCGTTAAATCGCGAAGTTGTGGCAAAAATACTTGTGGCGAGCTTCTAAGGAAGTCCAAAAACAATGTGCACTCGAATGCACGGTCCCAAGACAGCCAGAGGCATGTCAATGTGGGTACGAGGTTCAAGAGTTGAGCGTAGTCCACAGGCCGCGACATTCTGTCAGAGATGTCGACGTGCAGAGACTGGAGTGGTGCTTCCAGTCGCGTCAGAAATGATATGAGGAGTTCCTCATCCACAGGGTCTGCGATGTCGACAACGGTGAGGCGACGGAGCGCAGGAAGAGATAGATATTTCAAGATGTAAAAGTCGGAGCCCGGTGGGTCTTCGCCGATAGACAGAGATTGCAGACACGGGAGTGTCAGCGAATCCGCACGTGAATCGTCGAGGTACCCGTTAATTATTGTGCATTCGACTAGCCCCGGGGCAGCACGCAACATACGCAAGACGCCCATTAGATCAAGATCGGCGGCTGGGTCGAACTTCAGCGCTTTGAGGTTCATAGATCCCGCAGGCAGTGTAGTGTTGGCTGATCCATGCTGCTGCATGCGGTATACATGTGCACAAAGCACTGCAATGGCTTCCTCGAATTCACCGGTAAGGGTGAGGGCGAGTCCTCGACTCTGCGAGCGAGCGAGATAGGAATCAAAGACGTGTTCAAACCCTCTAGCGCGGGGAAAGTCGAGACGAATGGTGTCCCATAGAGCAGGCGTGGAACGGGCGATATTGGCCCACGTGGCGCAGACGCGGAGGAGGAGTAAGGGAGCAGTGACGAGACTGGGATCGCGATGGTTATGGTCAGGGAGACAATGGATGAAGATTTCCGACGAAATTTCGACCGGTAGTCGCGCGATCGGATCCAATAGGCAGTTTAGCTGGTGCTGTGTGTCGATTCTGCTGCGCTCCAAGTCCTCAAGGACCTTTTTCTGTCGAATAATACTGGTGGAAATGTCTGCCAGACGTGCGCGAAGCAGAGAAACAGAGTCGGACATGGGTGAGATCCAAGGGGAAGGTTTTTGGAGTGCAATTTCTTGGGGTTAGACACGGACGAGCTGAGGTCGTCACGCGTCGTCCGACTGTCCGACTCGGAGTTTGGAAAAGTCCTCTGACTCGGACTAATGGTAATGAAAAAACGACCTGGATAAGCCTCGAATCAAACATACTTTCAATGTATTCGTATACCAGGCGAGTCTTGGCCCGGACGGGCTGGTCGCAAGGCTGGCCGTCGACTTTCAAGTTGGTGGTCCGAGTCGCATTGGCAGTGCCACCTGATCAAACTCCGTTGCCGGATCATTCGGAACAGCAACTTGGGAATATCTCACCTAGTCTCTAGTAGCTACTGCACCCGAACCTTCGTGCCTCGGGATATTCGTCAGATAGAGATCTTGAGGCACGAAAGTGTTGAAACTATCTACTCTGCCTCAGGGAGACTAATCTTACCCGTCCTCGACACATCCCCCCAGAAACCTACGTCGAAATCGCGCTAGACTACGTCCGCGCGTATCCCTTTAGCCGCACCGCCGCGGTGTACTACGCCCGGAAGATGACGACCCCAGAGTGACAAGCAAAAGCGAGAGAGTATCCGAGTCTTGCGGCGTCAATTACTGTGGACCGCACCGCCTTCGCAATAGGGCTTGGTTTAATATTGATGTTTATAAACATGTTTATAAACCGGTGTTTATAAACCCGGTTTTTAGTGGTCGAGTCCAAATGACCTGTTTTTAATTCACCTGCGGGGGGCAGTCTCGGTGACTTGTGAGGCAGAATTAGCTACCGTTGGAGTCCGCACCATCTTCGTCACTTAGTTACTTCGCTTAGTGCTGTGAAAGTTAGTGAGTTTGATGGAATTTTGCGAAAGTTCGTCAGTTCATGCAAATTTCTGCGAATGTTCGTCACTTTCCAAGGATTAACGTAATGCATGCTTGTCGACACATCACACAATCAGCAGTGTGCCGAGCTCGGCCAGTTAGGTTCGGGTTAGCTAGTTATGGTTAGTGGTTAGCAGTTAGAGGTTAGCGGTTCAGGTTAGTGGTTCGGGTCAGAGGTTTGGGTTCAGGTTAACTGGTTAGGGATAGTGGTTAGTGTTAGGGTAAGGTATCTATATAAAAAAAACACCCCCGGCTTGCGCTGAAGGAACAATGATGGCCGAGGTTCCGTGTTCTTGAACGTGCCGAGTCAAAACGACGAACTTTCACAGAAAGTATGTAATGTGACGAACTTTCACGCATTCCCATCAAAGTGACGGACTTTCTCGTTCCCAAGCGAAGTAACTAAGTGACGAAGATGGGTACGACCCCTACCGTTGTTCATCTCACATACCGAAGACACCGATCCTGGGCCCGGTTCACTTCTTGCTGCTATATATTTGCCCGTGCAGTGGGACGGAGGACTGTATTTCCTCCGTGACCTCATATTAGGCGCACATTCATGAGGTTGACACCATCCGGAGCCTTCCAAATTTCATGCAGGGCTTCCACTTTCATGATAAAAGCAACTGGCCTGAACACAAGAAAAATGGGGGGTCAGGCGAGGTGGATTCACCATTTTAGCTCCCAGTAGCCGGCGGTTTATAAACCTGTTTACAAACACCAATGTTTGTAAACATAAATTATAAACTGTTTATTATTGCCCTGGGAATATTAACCAAGCCCTACTTCGCAATGCTCGACTCGCCGTACGACGCGTCACTGCAGCAGCAGCGGTACATCCGCGAGGTGATTTTCAAGCGGCGGTGGGAGCTCGAGGAGGTCACTCGGAGATACTGGCGTTCATGGAATCGGGTGTGTCCTAAAATTCCTTACTGAACACTGGCTGATTTCGGGGCAGTTCAATGGCTGGCACGTACATTCCCAGAAAGCATGCACTCGTCGACTTGAAAGTATCTATCTATCTGCGCGCCTCCCGTTCTTGGCGCCGAACCTGACTGACGCGATGTGCTAGCTCAAGGTGCGTGACGCTAAATGCCGCATGGGCGGAATCGCCCGGAAGAAACGCAAGTATACTCCGGAAGAAATGGACGAGATCCTGCATTCGGCTGACGTTGTGTCCCTCTTCGGGTCGCGCACGGCCTGCCCTATAGCATGGGGCCCGGTGTTCGTCATCCATATATTCTCTGGTCGTTATATATGGTCCATCAGGCCTTCGCGCTTCTCACAGCCCTCACCAGTCTCAGCCTGGACAAATGGAAGCCAGATCGCGTCGAAAATGCATTCCTCCTCCACTCCGCGCTTCATCCGCTCTTCGGAGAATTCCGGCTCTTCCTCGAGTTCAGCAGTTACAAGGTATGTACTGCCGTGTTTTATTTCAAACACCTGGTACCTACATACTTTGCTGCGGATCTACATCCGCCCGCGTACGGCGCCCGAAACGGCCAGCCCGGTGCCGTTCCTCGCCATCCTGAACGACCGGCGCCAAAATTGCCAGGACCCGAACACCCTGCTCGACACGTCTCTGCGCCCGAGACACGATATGGCGATTCCGGACATCGAGCCAACGTTTTTCGTGCTGCACAAGTTTGTTTGGGGATGGGGATGAGGAGGATAACGAGGAGGAATACCTCGACGCTGAGTCCCCTGAATTTTTGGGAGCCTTCTCATATGTTGACTGTGGTGGCCTCGGGCGTGGAAGAAGGCGGGCCGACCGCGGGGTGAGTCGTAAAGGCCGAGCGGGGATGGGTGTAGCGCGCTCGAGAAGAAGAGTCTGCAGCACAAGACAGCTATGGTTAGAAGGTTTGTGCCGTGGTCTTGCTTTTTTTTCTCTGGCTGATCCATTTTTTTTTGCAGAGGCACACTTGCCAGTCCTCTCCATATTTCAATTTGAACAGAGTTGAACTGGCGTGGTTTGCTGGCTGGTTCAAACATGAACGTCACGGTTCAAGTTGAACCGTGGTAAAATGGTAAAACCATGGTTTCTCTGTGATTGACATTTTATGTCGTAAAGAATCAGAAGCCTACATGAATTTGCTTCTTTCTGAGCTATATATACCATCATCGTCGATTCGGAACAGCAGCGGCTCAAACGAGTTCCTAGACGCCCTGCTGGCATTGTGCTCATTTCTCGGATGTAAGAACGTCACCATTAGATCCAGTTTTCAAACAAGTATCCCGCCTTCTCATATCTCATATCTTCCTCGCATACTCCCTCATTTCACGACACTGAGCACTTCTTTTCGGTGAACTATTTGACCCAGGTCCAATACATCCATGGCAGCTTTTCGGAGAGTATTCTTGCTGGCGTTGATCGATGGTAGGGAGGGAAATCACTGCGCAATTCCACTTTCTCTCTCAAGTTCGGATCATAATGGGTAAATATCCGGGTTCAGGGAGCGAAATTCTCTCATAAAGGTTACTAGATTAATTATCATTTCTCTGCCCCTCGCAGTGATTATTTCCGTCGATTCTCGAAGGAAAAAAACAACCACCGCCATCGGTGCCCCGCTAATCCTGCGTGATTTACACGAGGTGAGAGTTCACCGTGGCGCAGTCGAAATCGTCAAAAAGTGCACCCATAGTAATTGCTGGTCGACGTTAGGTCAATAGAAGTTAATAAGTCGGGAGCGTGTGTGCTTTTATTGGTGCATAGTACCAATGCATTTTGATCATGTCATTTACCATTTACATGCACAGAAAAGGGAAACGGGTCGATCGAGATTCAATAAAGGTAGTAGTACATGGTCAAGACATAGTAGCACGTTATACTAGTAGGACTGGTATTCCATACAACGTTCACTTGGTGCCGGATCCGGGGCAGTCGTGGGTACCACCGGTCTCAGGGATCCATTGGTTGCACACCGAACACCACTTCGCTTGGTCGACAGGTACCTGCAAAGTGCATGAGGTCAAATATGATGACAGACGAGAAGACTAGACTCATAACCAGTCTGTGTAACCACCAAAAGTGCTTGCCACAATTTTCGGCAATTGGTTACAGACTGGCTACGAGTCTATGAGAAGACATACAGCAAGTTCGGCACTCTTGGTATCCACCAAAGAGGCGAATTCTCTGGAGACAATTTGAAGCCTGGCGTACTATTGAACAAGTGAGTGGCGAGTAGCGCCAGTGTCTAGAGAGACAAACCTGAGCGACGACGTTCTTGTCTGTAACGGAGGTGACAAAGGTCATTGTAGAACCTGTGATGTCTGGAAGAGGCTGGACTCAGTTGTATGCGATTATGGGTAGCAAAAATAGGCTTACTCTAGAGATGTAAGTTCTGGTTGAGAAGACGCAGGAGAGTTGGTAGCTGGGGCCAACTTATATATGTGTGGCCTCCTAGATTGGCGCTGGTGTGTAACTGTTTTTACAATCGAATATCTAGCGTCAAGAGTCAAATATCATTCTAAGGCTACGGCCCGGGATTACAATGACTCTGGGGTCTATCTCTCCGCCAACATTTGATAAGCTTCAAGGGCGACGTCGACATGTTCTGCTCCATTTGAATCGGATGTACTGTAACCTCATGTTGATCCCTGGACCCTGAGAGCGTGATTATAGCCTTGCGAACAGAGAAAGACGAGAGAGGCAAGCTATCCACAGCCATTGACAGTTGATAGAACTTGAATGCTGGTCCAATGACAACTTTCGGCAGCGCGGGGTGTGGCGCGGACTCGGAGCAAGCGCGAGTACTGATTTAGTGGTTGGAGAAACGTAGCCTGCATGTGGTGCTCATACGGCGTGCAAAAGACGGCTTAGACGGGGGACCAACAATGGGAAGGATGTGTGGCGCTCGACGGTGGGAAAATGGCATCAGGTCGGTGATTGCCGGGACCCACAAACTGTCATCCGGTTTCAATCGTACGCACCCCAATCATGGATGAACCTATCATCGCCCCACTATACAAGCCCGACGACGAGCGCGTTGAGACCGATTTACAACCTCTCGTGTATGATACACCGCCAACGGTCGTACACGTGGTCACCAGCTGGATGCAAACTGACTGATACATGCGGCGGAAAGCTGGACACAGCATGCTGACAACTGGATTCCAGCCGAATTCTCTATAGGCCCATGCTGGGGCCAGGTCAAGGTGGCGGCCAGCTGAGCTTTAAGCTGGTGTTCATTGGAACCAATAACTGCGTGACACTTTTTTCAGACATGTTGAATGAATGAAAACAATATTATTATACGGTTCTGTCGGCACATCTATCAGCTGAATAAGATCTATTCCTCATCCTCGTCCTCATCCTCATCCTCTTCCTCATTCTCGCCCGGCACCGTGGTGGCAGCGGTGGCGTCGACGACGTTGTCAACGTCCTGCTGGAAGGTGTCGACCACGTCCGCGATTGTGTAGTTGTCGACACCGTGTGTTTCACGGTCCGTCTTTAGAATGTGTCGGAAAGCTCTGGTAACAAAGTAAGATACATAGCCAGCGGACAAAACGATGGACGCACCTGATTATCTGCTTGCTATCTCCGTTAGCCTTCTTCCGAATCTTGGCTAAGTCTTCGTCAACCGTATCCCAGAATTTTGAGCTTGAATTTTTCAGGAATGACTTGCGCTACGAGAACGCAGGTCAGTACATAAGAACAACACTTAAACATAGCTTACCATGAAAGACACGCGCGCACAAAGAAGAATGTTTACCTCGCATTGGGTGCCCTCGACCATCGCTTGCGTCAGGTCAAAAATGTTCTGCTGTTGGGATTTCGGGGCACTCTTCTTGGCTTTCTTCTGAGCTTTAAAGCTTGCTCCAATCTAAAGGTTGGAAACGAGTAGCAAGTAGAAGCATACCCAATGATTAGACTCACTGATTTCTTGAATTTGGACCGGAGCTGAGTGAAAGCCCCCTGGACCGCAGCTTTGACCTTACCCCACTTGGCGGCATCATGCTCAATCCCCGGGGGAAGATCGAAGCGATGCTTCTTCAAAATTGTCTTGGAACAAAAGAAACTCAGTGACGGACCACAGCTGAGCGGAAATCATACATGGAGAATATTTTTGGGCGTGTTTCCTTTGTAAGCGCAGAGTTTTGTCGATAGAAGAATGGCGGTAGCATAGCTATAGATGTTTTTCTATATACTGTGAATGAGAGTCAAGTAGGAGCAGAAGTACGCACAAGCAAATCATCCGATGGCGTCCAGGGAGGGGTAGCGACGATGATTTTGTTGATCATATTTTCGATATGCAAGGATTGCACATAGCTCTTGGCTTCACGCACGGAAGGGGGATCCTTGCACAAAAGGTCAGAGCATGAAAACACGTAAGCCAGAGACTCACATTCAAGAAGACCTCGACATCGGTCTTCTGTTCGCCGCGGAGACGCTTCCTTTCCACATATCGCATGGTTGCCGCAACAACATTCTGGTTGACAGTGGCTGGCGTAGTCAAGGTATCGGCGGGGGGAGCGTCGGTGTTGTCCTCGCCGTCAGATACTTCGCCAAGCATTGCTGAATGAGTCCTCTTTGCCGCTGCAGTAGGCTGGACAGGTGAGTCTTGTGCCATCGCTTGAAAAACATCGTCGAGGTCGGTAGGGGAGGAGGGGGAAGTCATTTTGGGGGTTGAGAAGCGACGAAAGGATGTCTTGTCCTTATATTCGCAGTGTATCCGCATTTGGAGTGACCTGATCGTCGAGACCTCTGCCGGTGAATGAGAGCTTAACTTGCAGATGGTCGTCAGATTTAAGGTTCAGGATCGGAGGCTGTTGCTGGTATCCTAGACGCCGACAGGGTCGACGCTTGAATCTTGACCCAATGCCTCCCAAAGCAAAGCTTCGTGAAGACGGTAAGCCAGAGACGGGCAAGTAGAGACAACTGGTTTTATTGAGGCTTCTAGATTTCCATTATAGCGAGGACCGTTCCCATGTGCAGTGTAAAGCTTGCGGGTCTAGCAAGTGGATTGCAGTCAAGAGCGCCGCAAAACATTTGACATCGGTGGAGCACTTGAAGACCGTGGAGCTCGGTGAGGATGCAAGGAAGCGGCGAGAAGAGCTTGAAAAAGAGCGACAAACTGATTCTGCCACAACGGAACTGCGAAGCATCCAATTTGCGGCATCGCGCTTGCCAAGTGGCCCAATTGGGAGCACATCTTCAGGTTTACATGCAAGAAGTGAAGCAGAGGTCGAGATGTGGGAGGCTTATGAGAGTACCGGTGCTGCTTTCAGCGCTGGCGAAGATCCTGACGATACTCATATCCATCACAAACGGCTGCGCGAGGAGGTGGAATCGTTTGGCGTCCAGAATCCCGAGGCTGCGGCGAGGAACTTGGGCTTCGGAGATGGGGATGTGGCAGCTGAAATGCTTGCAGAGGACGAGGAGGAAGACTTCTTGAGCGAGATTATGCGCAACGCAGGTGAGTGTCGCATTGAGCTTTGGCACGAGTTGGTGGTTTGGTTTCGGCCGAATTGGGACCATCACATGACTGTGCGCGTCTTACCTCCATTCCAAACGGGCGCGTCGCGACTGGACTTCTTCGCGTCTGACCGGGTCACTTCTCTGGATTCACAATCTACAGGCATAGAGGATCCGAATCCTGAAGAAATTCAAGCGGATGGATCGGCCCGGTCAGGTTCAGACCCGAAATGGTTCCCGTATCCGTCCAAACTGGTGTGCATTTATTTACTTCTACGTGGAAATATCTAAGACCCTACATCCTTGTGCAGATGTTTCTCCTGGACACACTCAGTAACCTGCCTCGCTTGCGCATCTCAAGCTCCTTGATGCGCGTGTTTCTTTGGGTGCTGAAAGAAGCTGGTTGCAAAGATGTGCCGTCCTTTGACCATCTCCGCCGTGTTCAGAAGTCGCTTCGAGCTGATTGTGGGGTCCCAACCATCCCATGCAAGTCGGTACAAGGGAATGTGTTCTTCATGAACGATCCAGCTGCTATCATTGCTCAGGTTTGTCAGATATCCTTTGACTTGCATCGGACAGTAATCAAATTCTGTAGGACTGGGCAAACCCTACGATTCGCAAGCTTATTCATGTCTTTCCTGAGATTCCAAAGGATGGAATTATCCGTGAGATCTGGCACGCTCAAAAATGGCGGAAGAATATGGACCTCGACATGCTCAGTCCGATGTATGATTCCCGAGGCTCACATTACTACGTTAACGAAGTCTCACGTCTGAAGAACGGGAATTTTGTCATCCCGATCCGTTGGGTCATCTGCAATGATAAAGTTCATGCGGATGTATTTTCTATCTCTTTCAACGATCAGGTCAGTCATGTTTCAGACTTCGAACTACCGATTCTGAGTGTAAATGATCAGGGAGAAGCCACGGTTCTGGATGAAGGGACATCTCTCGTCTGCTCCGAAGAGTTTGTTGAGAATTATCTCGACCTTCTGCATGTTCGCAAAATTCCGAAGTGGGCAGGTTAGTTATTCGCTCGCTATCGTTTCACTTAGAGTAACACCTTCTATTTCTTTTTATACAGCTGGATCAATTGAGGCCGGACACTCTGCTCGTATGCCTAACCTCAAACGGGCTCTTGCTGGCGGAGACCCGTTGTACTGCAGCTTTGTTGATTACTTCGGAGACGATGTATCCGGTAATCGTACCAAATCTTGGAACAAGCATTGGAACGCCTACATGACCCACCGGAATCTACCTCGAGAATGCCTTCAACAAGAGTTCCATACACATTTTATATCGACCTCCCCAAATGCTAGTGTTACAGAACAGTTCAACGAGTTCAAATCCCGAGTGGAGTACGGATATCTTGTCTATTTCGTGCCTACCAATCTGACTGCTGCCCACAATAGAGCCACTCACGTTGATCCAGTGAAAGTCAGAGATGAGAGTGGAGGCACAACCCGTTTCTGTATTCACGTCAATGCGGGTCCCTCAGATAATCCCATGCAAAGTGAAATATCTGGACACATCGGTGGGAAAGGTAACCGTTTCTGTCGCAAATGCGAGGTTGGTGGAACGCAGAAGGAAAAGGCGGCCAATGAGGGGTATCATCTACTTTTCGAGGTATTTAACTATGTTTTCTCCTCTCTGGAACGACAACTTATTATCTAAACTACAGCCCGGTATACCTCGCACTAAGGAACGAGTTCTTGACGAGCTTCAGAAACAAGTTAAACTTGCATGTTCTGGTGTTTCGCAGCATGTCAAGGACGCACAGACTCAAACGGGAGTAAAGGATGCATACACACAATATTGGATCGATGATCTTATTGCACGCTTCAAGAATATCAAGAAGGACAATCCTAATCGCTCCAGTGACGAGATCCAAGTCGAACTTATACAATGGACGGTTGAAAATCACGAAAAAATTTACAGCCCCTTCCTGACTATGAAAGGTTGTGTATATTCTGCTCACGGGTGGTTCCTTTATTAACACTTTTCCAGGTTTCGATCCAACGAAGGATACACCCGTGGAAATACTGCACACCATTTTACTTGGGATCGTGAAGTATATTTGGCATGTTTCACATACCGCGTGGTCAGCGGAAAAAAAAAAAACCTACGCCGTCCGACTCCAATCTACAGCCACAGATGGGCTCTCAATCCATGCCATTCGTGCGAATTACATTATGCAATATGCAGGTTCTTTAATCGGCCGCCAATTCAAGACTATTGCACAAACAAATGTATTCCACGTCCGTGGCCTGGTCACAGATTACCAATTCATGGCTTGGAAAGCCACTGGTGAGCTCGCAGCCCTGTTGTGGTTTCCAGAAATCCGAGACCTAGTTGAATACCGAGTATTTCCCTTCATCCTGCGTCGTTTCATATCTCTGACCTAATTTACTTACAGCGTGATCTCAAAGTTACGGTCGCAAATGTGCTTGATGTATTTTCAATGATAGATCCCTCGAAGATCATTACAAAAATCAAGTACCATCTCCTAGTACACATCGACGAGGACGCCGTCGAATTTGGTCCTCTCCTGGGTGTTATCACTGAAATTTACGAATGTTTCAACGCAATCTTTCGCTTTTGTTCAATCCTCTCTAACCACCTTGCACCAAGTCGTGATATTGCCATCCAGCTTGGTGACCAAGAGGGTTTAAAGCACCGTCTGACCGGAGGATGGTGGTATCACAACAACGAATGGCAAAAGGCTGGTCCGGGTGTGTGCCAATTTATGGCAAAGCATCCTGTGCTCCAGAAACTTCTTGGATGGAGTGAGCCCAAAACATTGGTGCACGGTATGCAGTTCAATTGTGATGCCTGCCAGTGTGCACTTCTAATTTGCTTTCAAGGCAACACCAAACCTGTACCTACTCCTCGGGGTCAAATACAAATGGTCATACACGAACTTCAAAGTACCAGTGCTGCTCACGCCGTGAATTTTGGAATGTACTCTGCCGTGTCGATGTGGACAAAATGCCGTGAGGTAATCAGTGAATCACTGGACCCTTGCTTCATCGGTTCATGGGTTTTTGCCGAGTCTGCAACTGAAAAGGTGTGTGATTTTTTCCCCCATTTATCGTAGATTCCAGTATCAGATTCTCCTTAGGGTATCACAGTATCTGGGCGAATCTCCGAAATTCTACAGGGCGACAATTCCATTGTAGTACTGGTTGTTGAGTTGTTCCAAGTCCTCTCATCGCGAGATGAGATTTACGGAATGCCCGTCCTTGTCCGTCGAGACTCCGAAATTACTTACTCCATAATTCCAGCCAAGGTACGTAGCGTTTCCACAGCTGCTCAGTTGCACTACTCATCCCAAATCAGAATCTCAAATTCAAATTCAATGTCCAACATGATTGCTATTCCGCCAAATGTGAAGCGACCGGCGTGCGTATGCAAATGCAAGAACGTGTTGAATCCGACAAAATCGAGAATTATATTGTCCACAATTCACTCGACCGCTACATTATCAATTCTCATGCGTTTCACAACGCACACCTTCTCCGTGCAACCCTTCCTCGAGATCTCCTTGCTCCGATCCTCCTTTTCCCAGACCGACGAGTAAAGCATGATGAGCTGGCATCGGATCTGCGGGAGACACTCGACACCAAGCGCACTAAACGAGCAGCAGCAGCAGAACAGAAACGCAAGGCGTCGCCGATGGATAATGGCGACGACAGTGCCCGCCCCCGAAAACGCGCGAGAACGAGGGTTGCGAGCAGTACCGTTCCAGCGGGAGAAACCATGGTTGGGAGCCGAGGGAAGAGAAAAATCACCCGGACTGCGAAAGCCATGGAAATGGCGGAGGAGACTGTGCCCATAGATGACAGTTCGGACGATGCGGATTTGTACGATGATCCGGACAGTGGGGATTCAGATTAGAACTTCCGTTGTAATTTGTACGAAGCTGGGATCCAGTATACTTCATCATATAGCAGCCATCTTTTGTCCAGCTGGCTGACAGCTGGAAGAAAAACTGAGCGATTTAGCTGGCCACCACCTGGTGAGAGACTCAGATCCAGCTTTCCAGATTGCTGTCTATTACATGGCCGCTCCAGCTGGTGACGGCGTGTGGGCACTTTGGCGGTGTACATGGTCTTCTGCCGAGAGTGGCGACACGCAATGGTTGTCAATCATCGGGCGCGTGAGTAAGCTTTTGAATGAGCGACCTGTAACAGCGGCGAAGACGCGTAAACCCTTTGACTGGACGAACACCGCAAGTTATCTTGAATTTCTGCTATTCTGTGGCTTACTGGGGTGTAGGTAATGGATATAGAACTCGAAGGCGGGGGATCGGCGTTTCTACGTGTTCTAGTTTGGCGTTCTGAGAATCCGGAAGATCCTGTGGAAATTTGGAAACGTTCAAGACTCTTTGCCGAATTTTCCATCCTTCGCTGGCTCGAAACCAATGCGTCTAGCTTGTCTGTTCCCCGCGTTCTCGCGTTCGACGACATCAACGGCATGCTCATCACTACAATTATGCCTAGTCTCGACGCTATCCATACATATCCTCGCTTAAGCACTGCAGCGAAGGTCTGTCTGCTTCTCACATTACTCTGAGCTATCTGACTCTGATCAGGAACGCTCAGTCGCCAGCTGGGCTCGGGTATCTGTCCTTATGTTTCGCCTTCCTATACCCCAGCGGTTTGGAATGATCGAAAATCCACTTCTCCTAGGCCACCCCCACTTATATGTATCTCCGGAGCACACGTTTGACACAGACAACACGCCGGACCTACTCTCTTTCTTTGAAAGTGTAATCTCTACTCGGCGCACCCGCTCTCTCATGATTAATAATTTGGAGGAACACAATACACTCTGTAGGCGCCTGGACCGCCTTCTTGAAGGTCTGATGCCTCTCTTCGCGCAGGCGAAGGATACCCCATACATGTCGCGTTTTACGCTGACGCACAGGGACCCCCCGCCCCGACAATATTATACTAGACGAGACTTCTGGCGAGGTTGTGGGGATCGTTGATTGGGAATTCTATGGGAGCATGCCTGCTTGCATGTCTGCGGAGTACCCGAGCTGGATACGATCACCCATTTTCGACTCCCCTTGCTATCAGAATCCAAAGGGAAAAAGTGTTATATTCTATCATGAGCCTCGAGTAGAAAGGAATAGGCTTTCAGACTTGTACGAAAAGGTAATCGAATTTCGCATATACCTTCCGTCTCTTTCAATAATGCTGCTTGATCCACTAGATTGTCAAGGAGCTGGATGAGGACTATTATAATTGCCTCCTCCAAGGTACTCGATTGCGCGATGCGCTGGCCTGGATTGAAAACAATTACGCAGACAATGACGGCTTTGGCATGGAGCGCTGGACCGAAGAACACCTCTTCTCAACTGTAGATGAAGCTGATCATCGCTGTGCATAATTGTGTATGAATACTTGTAAAATTCGACTCTGAACCCGAACACCCGACTACCAACACTAACGACGCTAATTCAGGTGACTGATAAGTGCAGGGTTAACTATACACAGCCCTCCACAGCTTGGCCACGGCACTGAATACTTTAGATCTGTAGGCACAAAGGACCGACAAAGGACTCAAGCTAATATGAATGAGCAGCTGTTTGATGCGTGCATATCAGTCCAACACTGTGGGCGGGCATGGCAGACAGGATGACTGAATTGCATGCAAAGCATTCCAAAAAAAAAAACACCGGACCGCCGAAGCTCAGAGCACTGAGGCGTCCACTCACTACGTTCCGCGGGCCCCTAGGCAGACACCTACGCAGACCTACGCAGACCTACGCTCAGTTTGTCTAACTGAGCGTAGGTCTGCGTAGGTCTGCGTAGCCCCCTAGGCACAGCCCTAGGCACAGCTAGGCACAGCTAGGCAGATCTGCCTAGCCGTCTAGGCAGACCTACCCAGCCCTACGCTAACATAGGCACAGCTATGCCTAGGAGGCTGCGGAACGTAGTGACTTTAGTCCAAGCGTCGGAGGTTCTAAACAAAAGAAACGTGTTGGTCACTTTTGGAAGACGCGGGCCGCGCGGTTGAGATTGGTTTGTGGGGGCGAAAGCTGCATGAAACTAGGTCTACGACCCTCGTCCTGGTCTTCCGTTTTTCCAACTCGCCCCAACCCATCACCACAAGGACCCACAAGAACTAAGACACTGAATGATCAGCTGCTTGATGTCTGCACAGCACGATCAATGGGCGTCGCATTCAGAATGGGATATATGACTGGACTACCTCTTCTTGATTCGCGAGGAGCATGAGAATTCGTTCCGGGGCAAAGAGATCAAAAAAAAAATCACTGGTCCGCCTAGTCAGACGCTTCAGGATTTCCCTTTTAGTGCAAGTGCCGGAGATTCGAAACAAAAGAAACGTGTTGGATGCAAAATGCTACGGGCCGCGGGGTTGCGATTGGTTTGTGGGGGCGACGAGGAGTGTACTTCCAAGTCGGTCCCCTCGAAGTAAACGTCGAGAGCTGCTTGAAATCAGGTCCACCACGCTCGTTCAGGTGGTCCGAAGTTCCAATCGCCTTGGCGTGCCTCGTACAAGGACCTATATACAAGAATAAAAAGACACCGAGAGGCTCAGGCTAGGCGCGCAAGACAACATATGATCAACTGCTTGATGTCTGCACACAATCTGCACAACAGTCCAACACGAGGCGCATCCAGAATGAGAATATGACTCTTCTTGATCCACGAGGAAGCCATCAGAAAAACATTTTCACCGGTCTGCCAGTGTTGGGGTTGGGCCTGCATGACGGCAGTCTCTGACTCGAAGCCTCCAGCGCTAGACCTCCGGAGACCGGTTTATCCGCAGCTTGTAAACCAACATCTTGGTTGGAAGAAAAATGACACTGCTAGAGCTTGAGTAAGAAGATAGGATCACTCATCACGGACGACGTCAAGTCGACGTAGACCTGTGGCAAGAGTCGCAAGACCGTGCGCCGCAATAGTGAAGAATGAATTTAATCACGATACTTGCCTTAATTTACGAAAAGGTGCTCAGGATTTCGCGGTCGGCCAAGGCCCAGCGAACGACGAGGGATCGCAAGCCACTGATGGGCAAGCAAATGACATCAGCGCCACTTTTTTCACCCAACCTTGAGCATGACCGACTACTTGAACGTATACGACTGGTTACCGCTCTTCAAGTCGCTGTGAGCCTTCGGCGGTGCAGGGAAGTCACCATAAAAGGCTTTATCTGCGAACCACATTACGACACGGAAAAAAAAAGGCAAGCAAACATCCACACGTACCCTTATTTTGGTGTTTGTCCTTCTTTTTCTTCTTCTTCACCCGCATGTCCTCCGCGTTCGGCACGTCATCCAGGATATTCGGCACTGCAGAAAAGTCGAACGGCTCGTCGGCGTCCGCCTCCTCACCCGCTGTGGAAAGACCACTGACGCCGCCCGCCGAAGCCTTCCGCTCCTTCTTCGAGGGCTTCTTGGGCTCGGCGTCGTTGGCGTCGGCGTCGGCATCTGCGATTTTAGTCCGCTTCCTCTTCTTTTGCCGCGCCTGGCCGACGACGACGATGGCGTCATCCACGATGACGTCCATCGGCTTCGGCTTGGTCGTCCGCTGGGACGCCGGGACGAAGGGGACCTCGACCTGCATCCACTCCGCGGGCTGCGCGGCTTCCGCCGGCTGTTTCGCAGAATCGCCAACATTGACCTAAATGTTTGGTTAGTATGGCACGTAGACTTGGAGAAGACGGGGAGTGGATCATACGTACCACGGGCATAGACGGCACAGTTACCAGAGCGCTGTGTATGCGCGCAACGATCTCTTGGAAACGGGAGGCCATGGACGACTGCGGTAGATAGAGACGTCAGATGATAAACCAGCTGAAGAGGTATATTCGAGTACCTCAACCGTGGGTCTACCCTTGGTGCCAAACAGAGAGCTGGTTGAGGTGGATAATACCGCCGCGGCAGGGACGGCTTTCGACGCGACCGACCCAAACAACGCGGATTTTGCAGCAACACTGGTGCCAGAGGCGTGGCCTACCGAGGGAGAGGATAGTCAGAATCGCCCAAACAGCGTACGCCGGATCTTCTTACTAGTCGACCACAGCCGGGAAGACGATGTTGCTATAGGCACCACCTCCGCCGCGCCATCCACCTCCATCTTCTCGTCGCTGCGTATCTCCGGCTGCACGACCTCCGGCGGCGTCGTGGACTTGTCGAAGTACTTCTTCACGCACTCGCGCACGGCCTCCAACAGCTCCTTCGCCCGCCGCCGCACGACCGGTGGAACGGATTGGAATACCTGCAGCAACGCCGCCATGTCCGCCGGAGGTCGCTCCGCCAGCTGAAACAGGTAGTGGTTCGGCAGCACATATCTGCTCAAGGCCGTAAGTATTTATTTATAAACCGGGAACGCGACGCACCTCGTACTCTCGTCGTCCGCCCTGGCCACCTGATCGCGCCACGCATGCACGCATCGGTACACCGCGCGCTGCAGCGTCTCGCGGCCACTGGGCGTCTCCGACGCCGCGACCAGCGCACCCTTGTTCCATTTGCGCGCGAGCGAGTCCCATCCGCCGCTCCCGCCGCCACGCTCGGCGTCGTATACCTCCTTCTCGTACGTCCGCAACGCCGTCTCCTCTGAGCGCGCGAGCGCCTGCCGTATCAGCGTTTGCTCCGAAGGCGTCGCCGGCGATGTCTGCGTTGGCGTGGAAGGGGTGGCCGCACGGGACTGTGCGCGCGAGAGGGCACGGTCGAGGAGGGCGTTGCGCAGGTTATCGTAGATGAAGAGGAGGAAGTGCGTGTCGGACCGCGCGTATTCCAGCATCTCTTCGGGGAGCGGCCTGGAGGCCTTCAGACGGATGGCGATCAAAATCGAAAGAGAGCTCACCGTATGCGCCAATCTGCGAGCTGGTACCGCTTGTCTGGGACGAAGTCGCAGTACATTTCTAGCAGGTTCGCAAGGCCGTGCCTGGGGAACTCTGGGAGGGCGATCAGAGGAAGGGCGCGTGGAAAGACAAACGCATACCTAGGAGTTTAGATGCATGAAATGTGTCGAATAGATTTACGATGTAGAGATTGAAGTCTTGCTGCAACCATACTATGTCGCTCTCCGCACCGTGTAGGACCTGTATCCATCCACCTTAGCTCGCGGGTACAAAATACATATAGCGCGCCGACGCACCTTGACGATATTCGGATCCGTCAGCACCTCGTTCAGCGCGCCGGTCGCGAGTTCTGCGCGTAGCGCCAGGGTGTCGACGATCCAATCCTGCTCGCGTGTGCTGATCTGCATGAGGCAGACTATCCCAGCATACGAGCGATAGCTGTTGTGCTCCAGGTCGATGGCGATCTCCGGCGCCTGCCGCAGGACGTCCAGGAGTGCGTCGAGGGCGGCGGGGGTGGAGACCCAGGTCGCAGATGTGGACGCGAACGGGCGCGGCGGTATGGGGTCTGCGGACACAAACATGCGTGGTGGGTATGCGATGTGCGTTATTTCGTAGCGGTAGGGGTGGTTTCTGTGAGATGGTTTAAATTTAGTAGTACACGGTGAAGGCTGAAACGCACGCGACGATGGCAGTGTCCGCGTCCGAGTCGTGATAGTGGTGTCCCAGTGGTACTTGCGCGTTGAATTTGTGGGATATCGCAGGGTACCATGGGTCGTCGCTATTGTTCACCTTGTCTCTGAACGCCAGCTGCGGCTTCGCTAGCTGCGACGCGTGCTGGATGGCAGGATCGAGCTGGCCGCGGGACGGCGCGTTTGCCTTCGTGGTCTTTTTCAGGGCAGGTGCATCGTAGTTTATTGCGACGAGCGGTGGCTTAGTTCTTCCGAGAAACTCGTCGAGGCATATGTCCTGTGACAGTTTATGTGAAAAATACATTGAAAATGAGAGAAGACGCGCACTGTTCGCTCGAGCAGCTGGTCAACAGAGTCCACGATTAGAGAGTGGAAATCATCCACTACATCGTCCTGGTTCTGCAATTTTGCTTTCCCCTTTCTGCGATGTGACTGCGACGAGTCGCCTGTTGATACCAGAGCCAGGAGATTATTCGTGAGAGACAAGACATGCGCCGAGAAGTCGTCCAGATCCTCCGCAAGCTCCGGGTCTATAGAACGGTGGAAGGAAATATCCGCTGGTAGCCCGGCGGCGCTTTGAGTCGCGCTCAAAGCTGCTGCCTGCACCTTGGAGTTGAAGTCGGAGAAGGAGGCAGAGGAGAGAGCAGATGTGGATGCCTGCGCTTGCGCCATCGTCTATGTATCTCAGGCTTCGAGACCAATTCGCAGCGGAAAGACGGAAGCAACTTTTTCTCGGCTATGGTGTTTACACTTGTTTCTCTCCCTCTATGTTGCATGCCTCAACGGCGTCAACTCTTTTAAACAACAAAAAGTTTCTGCATCGCTTTTCAAACTAATGAAAATAATTGCTGAAGATCGACCAATTCTGTATCATTACATACATTCACAATTCAAGACGTTGCACAGTTACACTCCAGCCCCAAGCCGATCCACCACGTACTCGACAAACGTACCCCTCCACACATTCGTACTCCCCGGCACGGGGATTCCCAGCGCCCCCAGTGCGAGTGCTGGCGCCGGGCGCAGACGCACCTTCCTGTTGCAACACGGGCAGAACTTCTGCCTTTTGAGGGCAAACAGCGCGCGCTTGGGATCTAAGTCGAGCCGCAGGTCGGCGGGCGTCGGGTGGGCGGTACGGAGGAAGACTTGGAGGCAAGGGAGGTCAAAGGTGTGGCCGCAGGGGGCGAGCCTGGTTCGATATGAGTCTTCATTTCGGAAAAGATGGAAGAGCGCGTACGTGAAGGGCTCAGAGAGACGATCATAGCAGATAGGGCACTCGAGGGCGTCTTCGATGTCTTCGAGCTGGTATCTAGTTCAGTATTCAGGGACCGCGCGGAGACTGAAATGTACGTGCCTGCTTTTTATGGCGTTTAATCTTGAGCTGGACTTCAGTGATCGCGCATTCGACCTTTAGGCGTGTAAGGGCTACATAAGTCAAAGGCACGATTGGAATGTTCGTACTGCAATCCGTTTGGAAATCTCGCGTTTGAGTGTTGATTGGACCCGGAGGCGCTCGTAGATCGCAAGGACTAAAAGAACCGTTGGAGTGACGACCAGCCCGAATACGACGATGGGTGATAAGGCTTGAATTCGAACGTGGGTGTCGTGAAATAATTTCAAGAGATGCTTGGCCAATATTGAGTGCGGAAGCTCGATGGGAAAGGGGCGAGTGGGAATAGCGTCGAGATTGAAGAAGGTGTTGGTGATCAATGTATGCGACCCTTGAGGAACCTCCGGGTCGTGTCCCAGAACAACAGAGGACCACACCAAGAAACCGAGGAATGTGAGGGAGAACACGGCTGCGGAGACGCTGGCAAGTAGGACGAGTAGAATGAGTGGGATGATTCTTTCAGCGGCCATCTTTGTATATTTTAGAAGCTTGCAAACTAGGGCGAATGGGGAGGGGTTGCAAAAGATGCATCTGAGGACAAGCACCAAGAAGGCCTCGAAAAGTAGCTCCTTGAGTCTTGGGCTGACGTCGGCGAGCGCCTCGTTGAACAAATCCGGCATATAGGGCGTCAATTCCTGTCGAAGAGCCGAGATTAGCTCCTGAATAGCTACTAGAGCTCTTTCATCTTCATCTGCATAGTCGTAGTCGTAATCATAGTCCACCATATAGAAGAATTCGAGTGAAGTTCAGCAAATAGTGCTCGTGGAAGCTGGGAAGAAGAGACGGGGTTGAACAACCGCACCAAACAAGTAGTCTATTTCACACCGCCCACCGTCTACCAATACGGATGCGCCTTTCTGCTACCCTTCGCACCCTTAAAACCTTACTGGATCAAGTACCATCGACCATCTCGAACAAAATGCGCTCAACACTTGCTCAACACTTGAATGAATAAGTATCCCTGGTTCTTGATCATCGCGTTTTGCTGGACCCTTGTCGTCTCAAAAGCTTTATTACGGAGTTGTATTGTACAAGAATAACGATGAAAGAATAATCCGTCACTTTTTCGACTTTGCAGGCGGTTTCTTCGCAGCCTTCTTCTTCGTGGGCTTGATGAGCTTGTCCTTGCTGATATCGTCGGGATCCTTCGCGGCCGTCTCGTCCTCCGAGGCATCTTCGACTGGCTCGTCCATCTGCATCGCGTTATTTACGCATGTGAGAGACGCGGGAATAATAACTTACATCAAACGCATCCTCGATATCGGGCGCAGGCCCGCCGGCAAGTTTTTTGGGCGCCTTGCCGAGGTCTGACGCCTTGTAGAACGGAATCGGGTGCTCCGAGGAGTTGTACCTGTCCAGACGTTTGGGACCTGCACGATGGGAGCAGTCGTAACACAAGACTTACTTGCGTGTCAACGCGGTCTTGGTAGCAGCGGAGATCTTCTTGAGCACCTGGTCGTCCTTCTTATCGTCAACGCCGAGCTCCACAATGGTGTCCCAGTCTTCCTTGGTGAGGAAATATTCGTCCATCCGCTCTATGATCTCGTCGACTGCGCTCTGGATGTGGTATAAGCGGGTGAAGAGAACGAATGCCACTGTGAGGACGTACTGCGCCGACCTCGATCAACGGACGGACGATGTGCGGGAACAATGCAGGGATGTAGGACTGGCGGACCTCCGACTTGTCGCCGGACACCTTGAGTCGCATCCGGATCTGAACATCGCTAAGTTGACGGCTCAGCTTCGTCTGCTTGGAGTTTTGGCCGAGCCACCTGCGGAATCTGTCAGATGTCGTGCGGAGGCTTGGGCACGGGGTATTTACTGAGGGAAAGAGAGGGAATTAGGACCGCCATAATGCGCGCCTGTGCCGTAGAGGAAGGAGGCGGGTCGAACAGTGGAGCACACAGCGTGCAAAGGCATCAGAGACCAGTGCTGCTCGGGCCTGCGTGCTGTAAGCAACCCAAATGTCTTCTGGGATATATAAAATAACGCACCCGTGTATTAACGCGTCGACGAGATCGCCATCGGATATCGAGGATGCCGCCTTGTCCATCAGCTCGAGGGCCTTGACTTGCTTCATTGGACCATCGTAGTTTCGCAGCTTCGCGGGATCCGTCTTGAGATAGTTCTCCTGTGAGACGGTTAGTGAGAGAATGTAATCGTCGACGTAGACTAAGCACACCTGGATAAACAAGGGCATGAACGAGTGATCTTGGAAGTAGAGCTCCATTTTATCGCCGAGGGACTCTCGTGCGGTCGCTGAAAACATGTACGGCCCGAGCATCTTCGACGTGATGTCGAAGGGACTCATTATCGTGTATTTCTCGTTCATCCTCGAACTGTGAAGGTAACCGTCAGGGACCCGTATGAAATCCAGCTGAAAATCAGGGCTTCTTACAGTGCCTTCCCCTCGTCGTGCGTCATGGTATCACTGGACAAGCGCCAGGTCGATAGCATGTTTAAAACTTGCCGGATGTCGGACTGCGAGCCCGCAACGAGCTGATCGAGGACGTTGGCTGGTATTTTCATCTTCTCCCTGTGAGATAGGAGGTGAAATTAGATATCAAGGAGCAAGGACGGACGCACTTGAACGCGATGGTCATTAGTCTTGAGCGTATGGCATTAGCTGGCGGTCTAAATTATGACGAATGAGCATGTATAGAAATGGGAATATTTCAAACCAACCTCGAGAACGACAGGCTGAAAGTCGTTGCCACCAGCGGCTTCAGCTTTTGCGCCCCGCGGTCGTTGGCGATGCAGATAATAGGAACCTTCGCGCCTGTGAGTCCGGTCCCGTCGAGTTCCGAAAGAATCTAGTGCACCTTGCTCTTCTTAATCATCGCGTTCAAAGCACCAACGCCACCACGATCGCCCGACGACATCCCATCTACCTCGTCCATGATGAGGACCGTACGATCTGTTATCTTGACTCCGTCGGTTTCCTGTGCACAAGGATTAGAGAGAAGACATAAAACATTCACATAAGCGACTTACACGGCTGCCCGCAATATACCCGTCAAGCGAGGTGTTGTTCACATTCATACCATTCTGTGAAAATGTGAGCTCCGATTGTGGAAGAGAAAGAGACGAAGGGTACCTCGACAAGCTTCTTGCTCCGGGCGTCGCTGGCGTTGAGCTCAATGGGAGTAAAACCTTCGAGCCTGGCAATCATATGAGCACTAGTGGTTTTGCCGATTCCAGGCGGTCCGGTTATCAAAACGGCGCGGAAAATATTCATGCCATTCTTGCCTGGCTTCTTGAAGCCAGACTTGACGCTGCTCGGCCTGTCGAGACGGTCAGAAACGGGCGGAGCACGTGGCGATGAAGGACGAACCAATCTTTTAACCACTGCTGCAACTTCTCTACCTGGCCTTTGTTGCCGCATATTTCCTTGAGATTTTGAGGGGCGTAGCGGGTCGTCCAAAGCTGAGAAGACGGGTCGATAGACGGCTTAGAACTGACGTGACGGTCAGAATGGGAACGCTTAAAGCGGGAACGATGAGAAGCAAAATGAAGGCGCACCTATTTGCCTGCTCCTTGGCCGCCTTTTTTTCCCGCTTCTCCATCTCCTTCGCAGCCGTCTCGATCGCCTCTTTCTCCTTCTCCATCTTCTTGAGCGTCTTCTCGTCCAGCTGGCCCGTTCCCTTCCGCGTCGCAATAAGGTGTAAGAACTCGTCCTCACTCAAGGTCTTGAGGCCGTGTTTCTTGATGGCGTTGAGTTTCGATGGGCCGGCGTTGTCGCCAAGTACGACGTAATCCGTTTTGCCCGACGGTTGACCAACGACGCGTCTGAGAAACGATGAGAGTTGCGCATCAAAAAAGAGAAAGACGTACCCTCCAAAGCGTTTCGCGAGATCGACGGCTTCGTCGCGCGAGAAGCTGCTCAACTCTCCCGTGAAGACGAAGGAGAGTCCAGCGAGGCATTCTGGAGCGCCGTCGGGGATGTCTTTAGATCCGGGAGCCGTCGGGCCCGCGAGCTTCGCTGCCCTGGCTGCCGCCCAACTAATAATGAACAATATCAGTGAAAAGAGGAGCAGAGATAGAGTGGCAAAACGTACTTGTATTTCGGCTCCGTGGGCTCCTCCTTGGCCTTTTCCTTACCCTTACCACTCGCCGCAGCCTTAGGCTTGTCAGGCACTTTCGATGGACCCGCTTTTGCCTTGCTAGCCGTCTTCTTGGCGGCAGGTTTTTCGTCGTCCGAGCTCGCAATGAAATCGTCGTCTTTGGACTTGGACACTCGCGGCTTGGGCTTGCTGCTACTCGCGGCAGGCTTCTTCTTGGGCGGAGCGACCTCGTCATCGTCCGAGCTCACCACAAAATCGGAGTCCCTGGCCTTGGCCTTGGACGCGCGCGGTTTAGCCTTAGTCTTCTTGGGAGGGCTGGCATCCTCGTCGCTAGAGAGCAAGAGGGACTTGGCCTTGCTGTTGCTCGCAGTCGGCTTTTTTTTCGGCGGGGTGTCTTCGTCGTCGCTGGACAAGAGGGCGGCAGCTTTCTTCCGCTTCTTGATCACGGGCGCATCGTCGTCGCTGTCCACGTCCATGGGTTTTGGCGCAGATGCAGTCTAAACTATAGTGATCAGAACGAGCGAGGGTTGTGGATGTAGTGCGACTTGCCGACTTCCTTGGGCCTGCTTTAGGCTTCTCCTCCGGCTTGGGCTCCTGTAGAATACGATCAGATTCATGCATCCCGGCCAGCGGTTCCTATAGTACCGATTTGCGTGGCGCTGGCTTGGGTCTGAAATAAAGCTGTGAGTGAGACCAGAAGAAAGAAATGGCACGCACGATACCGCCCGTTTAACCGGTGGCCTGAGTAGAAGCATTTGAATCCAAAGTATTTATTCCAACATAGTAACACGCACATGTCGTCGTCGCCTGAGGGTGTTTGTGAGCATCAAGACGCGTCCGAACAAGATGAAACACACTGATTTCAATAGCCTCCTCTTTTCTCGGTTTGTTAGGTGCAGGCTATGCAGAAAAGAGGTAAAAAAACGGTGGCTTTTGGGCGACAATGCCACATGGCATACTGGGGTGTTTTTCGCTGCTGCAGCAGGTTTTTGGCTGCCAGATCCGCCAAAGAAGGAGCGGATGTCTTTTCCACCGGGTTGCGACGACTTTGCTGCTGTCTGGGAGGGAGCCATGGCTAGAGCGCGGTTCCAGATGGGCGCGCGGAGTCACGATTGAGGCGCGTGTCGTCACGGTCACGACTCGTAACGCTGCAACTCTCTCAGTCTGCAACTGTAACTTCGAAGGTCGCACTATTCTTGAAGAGATAAAAGTAGAGGAACAGAAGAGAGTTGGTAATCACGGAAGAGAGTCGTGCCGCTTACATCCTGATTCTTTCGTCCCACCTTCCATCTGGCAAAGGATTCAACGGCCTCTGGTTCATTGGGCCTTACTACACCCAAGTCCTTTCTCCTTGTCCTCCTCTGGCCTCCATTATTCAAATGGTGCCGATCTCGTTGCTTTACCTCTGGATGCTCGGACGCCGGTGGAGGTGTCGACTCTTGGGCTCTTCCGTGCTGACGCTGTTATCATTTGAGGAGGTACACTGACTTTCTCCTACTCAACTCCTGTTTACTTGAAATTACACAGAATTTTGCTTGATCTACGAGGCGCACGCCTATTTAGCCAGGCCTTTGGTCATTTTAGTGCCCGTAGGTCTTTGAGCATTCACCTTTGCCTTCATGGTTCTGACCGATTGGCTCAGGCCTGTATCATCATCCACAACGCCATGATCTCCCACTGTTACCCACCGCTCTAGGCTGCCTTTGCCGCACCTCGACACTGAATAAGGTCGGGGTGAGGGAATGCTGTGCAGATTGAGCAGAGGGACAGTACAGGGATGGCCCAGGTGAGCGCATATGCCCCTCCTCTGGTAAGTCGGCTCTCGTGTCTTGTTATTTATTTATTTAATTTCCCAAAGATTTTCCTTAGATGACTTGGATGAGCGCAAGCATATCCGTCGGCTGGAGAACATGCAGGCTCGTGTACTTGGCCGCACGGTGCAGCAGCGGGAGCGGGATTCCAAGCGGGTGGCGGCGTCGTTCGCCTGGGCGCCGCGTCACGGCCGACCCGCTGCGCCGTCTCGTCATCAGCGAGACGAGCCTCATCGGACCTGTCCTTCACCTCGTCGTGGAGCCCAAAGACAGGGCCCTAAATTCATTGTATTCGGCGTTGTCATTCAACTTCAAGTGAGTTTGGCTATTTTTATTATTTTTATATTTCCAGGCCACAAACTTCATTTCCACTTCAACGGTTCTTATACAACGGACTTCACTCACTAAACACTCTAATCCACGCGAAATTACCGTGGTATGCCTACATTTGCATTTGGGTTCACCTTACTGATCAACTTCTTTTTATTCAGACCGTATTTTTATGGTCTTATACTCGCCACGCATCCAATCTAACATTGAACATTAATGCTCAACATTCTTCGTACTTATTTTCAACGAAACTCTGCTTCGGCGACATTCACTAGAAATGTATCCCCCCCCCACACACACACACACCAATAGCGCAGACTCGCCTCGACTCGATTCCAAAAGTACGTCAGTTTCCCCCGTTATGCTGTTTGAATGTAACATATTGTTGAATAGAGGTTTTCACTGATACTTACCAACGATCCTCACTCGCACGGAAAAAGGTCGAACGCCGCGCAATCGCGTGCGTCTCAGACGATGCACCTGTGCAAGCCTCGAATGCGCCGTCTCCGTGCGCGTCACGCGCAGGCACGGAGTCCATGTCCGCGCTGGAGCCCACGTTACCGTGTGGTGCGTAGAGCGGGAGTGGGCCCGAGGCTACTCGTCTGCGCGCCGACACCTGGGCGTCGACTCCCCCGCAAGATCGACACCCTCTGCGTCGGAGTCTTGCTTCACGCACAGATGGTGCTCCA
Source organism: Mycena rebaudengoi (assembly GCA_029282285.1). Classification (NCBI taxonomy): domain Eukaryota; kingdom Fungi; phylum Basidiomycota; class Agaricomycetes; order Agaricales; family Mycenaceae; genus Mycena; species Mycena rebaudengoi. The sequence goes on along the minus strand of JARJCX010000320.1, from coordinate 71,753 downwards.
CGCCGCAAGTTCTGGGTGTTGGCGAACTGCGGCGCGAGGACGACGCGCGAGTAGAGAAACCTGGACGTGGGGCGGTGGAGCGCAGGCAAGTCGTCGATTAGCTTTTTTTTAGCAATTTTTTTCTTTTTTCTTCTTCTTTCGTTCCCCTCCGACTTCGACTGGCTAGACCAGCGCCGCGGCGTGCCCGTCCCGCACTATCGAACCGCTAACGCAACCCGCACAGACCCCGCGCGCGCGGCGTGCTGGTCTGAAAAGCCGCTTCGCCCGCCGAGTCCAGACTCACGCCGCCCGAACACGCAGGTGTGTGGCCGTGGGTTGCGCTATGGGTGCCGGTCTTTTCTACTTAAAAGCCCATACACCTGACCACTTCTTTCTCGATACTTTGAATCTCTTTTCTTTCTTTCTTTCTTTCCTTCACTATCCCTGACCGGCTCGACGAGCGCCGCGGCCATCTCTCGCACATGCTGTGTCTCTGCGAGAGCGCCGCGCGCTCTGTTCGCTGGCGCCGCAGGCCGCGTGCGCTACGGCGCAAGACCAGCCGCATACGCGGGCGTGGACGTGGCCGGCTCGGTCCCGAGTTGCGCGCCATCGGAGCGCCAGCGCACCAACCGCGGCCCCGCACAGGCTCGCGCGCGTGTGACGTGCTCGCCGCACTCACCGCCCCGCGGCCAGCTGCGCCCCCGCCTCAAGCCGTGGGCACCGGGTCTTCTTCTGCTTAACGCCCGCACGTACGGTATGTGTTAAGAAGACACCTTTATTTCTAGATGCGAGTTCTCTCGCCTCCTCTTGTAAGTCTCCTTTTTTCCATTCGTTCTCTCCCCCCCACCCTTCCCCTCCAATCTGACGACCCGCGCTGCGGCGATTTGGTGCGCACACACTGTTCGCGACCGAACCGGCCCGCGTCTCCGCGGGAGTTATCACCCAAGGGCCCGTCTTTAATACACCATCGACCTCCTTGACGTTTATGTCGCATTTAATGCGACTTCGCGGAACGCGCGACACGACGTATCCAGTTCAGCAGAATTGATGGCTACTATTCTGCAGTACCTCGGTGTCTGAGGCTCGCGATATCGAGGTAGAAAAGCCCAGCCTTTGCCCAAACTCTGCGCAAGATGCTCCGAGCTCATCTCCAAGTTAAACCGTACTTGATTCCGATGACCTGGACGGCGAAAATGTGAGATTGCTTTGCCGGCTGTGCAGAGCTACGCGGGAAGTCGGCCGGTGCGCTTTGCTGGGATATCTCGAAAGCAAATAACTTGAGAAGATTCGGTAACCGAGGACTTTTCGTGCACATTTTGTCCTTAATTTCGCTAATTCTTCTTTTTGTAGATACCAGATTCCCAGCTATGTACGTCCCAGATTACTGCCAGTGTAAATCTTCCCTTACTAATCTTCAACTCCTAGTGCTCGTCCTTACAATAATACAAACTTCCCGCCGATTTCATCTGAAACACTTTATTAAACCACGGAATTGTTCAACAACCGTTGGAAGACCTCCATAAGTACACGGCTATCACGAACAAAGGCTTCCGCGTACGATGTATGTCGATTCGCGAACAAGGAGGAGAACAGTTTTGTATTGCCTTCACAGAAAATAGATGCAGTTACCATGCAGTTACGGCATAAACACGCAGTAGCCTCGAGGCAGATCACTTATGGTGGGATTTTGATCGTGCAACTTCAGGCACCTGCACCGACCATGTTTGCTCGCAGGGTTATTAAATCTACAGTAGACGGCGGGAATTCATACGGAAATTTATTATTCCCCACTTCATCGGCAGAATCAACGTGGATTCGCTGCCCACCGATTTCTTCGCCTCGCAGCCGTTTTGGCCTGGTCATCCCCGGCGGTCTCTTGCCGAGGGGCCGATCATGATCGTATCATGATCGCATCAACTCTCAGCGCTCAATACGGTACCGGTTCTAAAGTACTTTATAATTGCCTTTGGCACGATTCGACATGAAACCCTTCTCCCCGTCTTCAATTCCCGCAACAGAATGAATCCTCTTACTGAGCCTGGCGTTACCCAGGTGGTCCTGGATTTAAGGCCCGTCCAATTGGACCCCACCATCCGACCGGCTACACTTCTTATTCCACTCGGCGTCACGTCCCTTTCCGCGTTGACTCTGCTCGTTCACCTCGTAGTCTCTTACACACTGGTCAAAAATGCCCTCAGACGTATAGGCATTAGTGTAGGAACGTCCGACAAGGTTCTCACTCCTAGTATTGGCTACAGCGCCATCCTCGTTTACAGGATAGCCCGATTGATTGGATGTATTGGCCTCTTCGCCCTTTCCATCGCATGCCTTGTCGCCGCTGAAGACCAAAAATGGCGACAGGAAGAAGCGGCTATGTCGCTGACCTACGTAAGTGTTCAACAGTTCAAGTTTGCAGCAAGCAACGCTAGCTCACACGACCATATCAGCTGTACGCGTCACTTTTGGCCTTGCTCTCGACCAACTCCACGCGGACCCGACAGCAGTTAATTCGGCACGCGAATACTGTGCTATTCGTCGCGTTCGCTGTCTACGTATATCGCGATGTGTTTCCTCTTGCCACGTTTACTCGGGTGCCGGAAGATCTGCACGAAGGGCCCATCCTTTGGGCTAAAATATCCCTCCTGTTTGCAACCGCCATCGTCGTGCCTCTCTTCACACCCCGTCAATATATTCCAGTTGACCCTTTGGTGCGCCTTGATTTAATTTTGTGCGGAACAATCGTTAATCGATGGAATAGCATCCCATGAAAACACCGAATCCTGAGCAGACAGCGTCCATAATTGCGTTCGCGTTCTATTTTTTCTTGGATCGCATAGTCTTTTTGGGGTATCGCAATTCTGAGATAAAAGAGGAGGAGTTTTATCCGCTCTGCGACACTGATGCATCGAGACATCTCAGGGCGAGGACTTTCCCGGTTGGTCAACAATAACCTGAATTACCCAGCTCTGATTTCCCGTTCCCGACAGCACTTGGATACGTTTTCTGGAGGCAAGAAACGACACATATTTTTCGGACTCATGCGCATCTTCCGAGTTGAAGTCAGTTTTCTGGTCTTATTGCAAGTTATCGAAGCTCTGGCGGTTTTTTCAAGGTACCCGACTTGGATTAGCAACGCCGCGGTGAACTGATTTGATCACAGCCCAATTGCAATGCGGCAATTGCTCAGGTACGCATGGGAATGACCTTGGATCGAAGTTTGTGCCAATGAGGATCGATGCGATAGATACTTGGAAAATTACGACGAAAGTACTGGGGCTCGCCCCTGGGTGTGGATTTTACTTCTTTTTTTTGGTCCAACAATCGGTTAGGAATTCGTCAAAACTTATTCATCGAGATTAACCTTCTTTTTAGGAGCACTTGCATCCCAGCTCTACCAGTTCATCACTGTGTGTATCGCTAATAGTAGAATTCTAGCTACATGGCTGACACCTGCTTTCAGTCCCGTACCTTGGTGCGGACTGAGGCCATCATAACCCAACTGGTTTTTGCCCACAGGTAAAGCGCCTATCGTTTTGTGGTCTCGTTAGCGCTGATCGTCACTCAGTTTGCGTATCCGTATGAAGGCGGAAACTGCCACAGAGAAAGATAGTCCTCACGTCGAGCGTCCCGAGTCTCGCACCGAGTCTGACGTTGAGACCATTGACGGAGCACAATCCACGGATACAGAATCGGGCGCCGACACCGCCACGCTGCGGGCGAGTTCCTCAAGCCCCGACTCGGCAGCCAGCAATGATTCCAAACAGGACGCCACGAAGGCGCAAGGTAGTCTGACTAGCAAAATAAACAATCTTGTGACGACCGATCTTGGTTCGTTGGTCCGCCATGTGTATTGTACCGTCACTGATGTTCCGCTAGGCAATATCGTAGATAGCAGAGAATTGGTGTCCCTCGTTGTTTATGTTCCGCTGCAGATAGCGATTTGCATCTGGTTCCTGCATTCAATTTTGGGATGGGCCGCTTGGGTCGGACTAGGTTCTATTCTTCTCTTTGCTCCCATGCCAGGCTATAGTTAGTGGTTCATCTTCTTCATTGATGATTGATCACTCATTTTTATTCTAGTGGCAAAGCTCGTGCAATCTGTGCAAATAGAGCGGCTCAAACGAACGGATGAAAGAGTCCAACGCGTCAGCGAAGGTCCGCGACTTGTCGGTTCACTGATTATCTGTTAAGCTGCATTTTATAGCCGTAAATGTGCTCCGAATGGTCGGTAACTGTCGGCGTTCAGGATTGGGCTACTAACTGCATGTCTAAAGGTGAAATTATTTGGTTGGGAGACAAAGATGAAGGACAGAATTGCTACCAAGGCATTTGCATGTTATAAAATGGTTGCCTCAGAGGCTGACAGCTTGACTTAGAGAGACGAAGAACTCATTTGGGTGCGGAAGCGTCAGCTTCTCAGTCTTGCGACAGTCCTCGCGAGGTATGTGCGAACATCTTCGTTACTCGCACTAAGCTGACGGCCCAATAGCTCTCTCGTCCCTACTTTTTCTATGCTCGCCACGTTCGGAATATAGTGAGGGTCTTGATTTTGGCACGAGTTCGTGAACACTGACACAGTGGTGTCCAGTGTTGGTTCCATCCAATTTACCATGTGCGGTCACTAACCAGTCGAAAAGACCGTCGTTATGGGGCAGCCACTTAATGCCTCCAAAGTGTTTGCGAGCATCACGGTTTTCGATTTGTTCAGATACAGCATCAACTGGGTACCTTCGTGTACTCAACTACAACAACAAGTCTGCTGACATTCTACAGGTCCCTGGGTGGCTTAATAAGGCAGTCGTTGGGAAAGTATCCCTGGACCGAGTAAACGACTTCCTGCGCGAGGCAAGTGATGGTCTGTCATGATTTTTTGTAGCTCATCGTTTTGTACCAGTCTGAGCTCCTGGATTCCTTTGACGAAGCGTCCGCCCAAGCCCTCTTTCCTGCGGACCCAGTGGTAGACGAGCGAATTGGGTTCCGTAATGCGAATTTTTCTTGGTCGAAAGACACAGACGGATCTCTGACGCCCTCACGGCGCAATTTCTTACTCAGGATCGAAGAAGAATTAATCTTTGAGCGTGGCCGAATCAATCTCGTGGTTGGGCCCACTGGATCAGGTACTATATTCCTTTCGATGTATAAGTTAGCGGATTAATTCGTCGACAGGGAAAACGTCGCTACTCCACGCGTTGTTGGGTGAGATGCACTGGATTCCGTCTTCGCCAGATTCCTGGTACAATCTTCCCCGTGGGGCTGGCGTCGCCTACGCAGCACAGGAGTCCTGGGTCCTGAACGAGACCATCAAGGTATTCGTTTATGCGTGCACCTATTATTCAAATACTGAAATGGTGCCAGGATAATATCATCTTCGACACCCCGCTCGATGAAGAGCGCTACAAGAAGGTTATCTACCAGTGTGCGTTGGAGCAGGACCTTAGCCTATTCCAGGCTGGGGATCAAACGGAGGTTGGCGAGAAGGGTGCACATTGCCTTGGTCGAGATGTATTCTTCTAATCGGACAGTTCAGGCTTGACCCTCTCTGGAGGGCAGAAAGCACGCCTTACACTTGCCCGAGCTGTGGTAAGGCCCACCTTCATGCATCCAAACGTTTCAATCTGACGGTGCGAGCAGTACTCGACAGCCAGCATCCTCTTGTTGGACGATGTTTTAGCAGCGCTGGAGTAAGTTTATCTGTCCGGCTTCCTTCGTCCGACTTACGCATCATCTCAGTGTCCACACGGCACAGTGGATAGTCGAAAAGTGCTTTGGTGGAGACCTTCTCAAGGGCAGGACGGTCATTCTTGTCGTGAGTGGCGGTGCCATTAGCTAAGCAGGAGTTCTCATCACGAATCTCGCAGACGCACAACGTTGCAGTAGGTACAGAATATTTGTTTTATGCTGGTACCTCAATGACGCGTTCTCCCAGCTCGACCAATCGCCCACTTCATTGTCACCTTTGGGGCTGATGGGACGGTGAAAAGCCAAGGTTCCGTCGCGAAACTTGCAAGGGGTCCACTGGCAGCACAGATCCGTGAGGACCAAAAGGCTCTCGACAAGGCCGAGAAAGAGGTAGATGCACCAACTGCACAAGAGGTTGCTGCTCCAAAAGCGGATGGAAAGCTCATTGTCACAGAGGAAGTTCACGAAGGACACATTAGTCGCGCAGCTGGTTTGTCTTTCCTTCCTCCTCCTGAAAGGCAATACTGACACCATAATTTTCCAGCGAAGATGTATCTGCTCGCAATGGGAGGCGACTATCCAGTCCTGTTTCTTGGCCTTTGGCTTTTCTTCCTCCTCGTCCAGCATACTCTCGTGGTAATGACCCCGCGGATACTTGGGTACTGGGCCCGGCAATACGATCTCTATCCTGCTTCAGACGTGCCCGTAATATTGCAAGTCCAACTCATGAAGTTAACCGTTCATTCCGCTGACGACCACTCTAGCTACATGACACTCTTTATTGCAAATACTTTCGGTGCCATCTTTTTCTTTTCCATGGTATGGATTATGGCCCTGTTTGGAAAGCTCAGAGCATCGACTACGATTCACAAACGACTCATTGAATCGATTCTCAGTGCCCCTTTGAGGTGATTTGCCTCCTGCTTTCCACTTGCGCTGTAAAAGTTCACAACAGACAGGTGGCTCGATATAACACCGACCTCGCGAATTATCGCCCGCATCACCAACGACATCAGGGCCGTTGACGATTCAATCGGCGACCAGGTATACATGATTTCAGGTTAGTGCCTTCTTCCCCATTTCGCCCGTTCTCGCGCTCACCTTCTATTTTCCAACAGGCATGAGCGTCATTGTGCTCGTAAGTTGGCGTTCTTTCCTATGTCGCGCGCACTTACCCACTGCACACTTTAAGGCGAGATTCGTCGCTATTATCGTATACATACCCGTTTTCGTCGTCCCCGCGCTTCTCATCGGCGTGCTGGGTGGATGGGTAGGGCAGGTCTACATCGCGGCTCAACTACCGGCGAAGCGTCTCATGTCGAACGCGCGCGCACCGGTTCTTGCTCAGTACATTTTTTTGTCGACTTGCATCGCCTCTGGTTGGTTGATCACCGGCTCCTTCTAGCTTCGGGGCGGCGATAGCGGGCTTGGGTATGTCTTTTATATATGCAGTCTGCGTCCACTTACAAGCCCTGCCTCACCAGTCTCCGTTCGGGCTTACGGAGCCCAGGACAAGTTCGGCGTCGAATCCCTGTCTCGGATCGACCGGTACACGCGAAACGCCCGTGCCTCCTATAATATGAACAGGTGCCTTTTCTTTTTTTTTTACCTTCTTTTTTGCAACTGCTCTCTCATTCCCGGATGTTTTAGGTGGGTGTCAACCAGAATCGATATACTTGGGCATATTTTCAGCGCGTCGCTTGCGACATATTTGGTCTACGTCGCGTCCACCTCTGCGGCGGACACGGGATTTGTCCTTGCGATGTCCGTTACCTTGACCGCCAACCTGCTTTGGATTGTCAGTGTTGTATCTCGAGCTGCAGGGGGTTATTGTTCACACGCGCGCGCAGGTCCAGTGCCTCAACGAGTTCGAAGTGCAAGGTATTAGCTGCCATACACTGCCTGGATCGATCATTGATACACTTGAGTTTCAGGCAATAGGTACTAAATAAAGCGCGGCCTCTCATCCCAACAACGGCGCTCATGTTCTGTTAGTTTAGAGCGGATCCAGAGCTACGTCAATATCGAGCACGAAAAGCCGGTTACCGAGGCTGGACGGCCCCCGGCGTACTGGCCCGCGAACGGCGAGTTGAGGGTCGAGAACCTCTCGGCTAGATATTCGGATGATGGTCCCAATGTGCTGCACGGGGTCTCGTTCCATGTCAAGTCTGGAGAACGGGTTGGAATTGGTGAGAACTGGCTCTGCAAGACTAAGGCTGGGCTGAAGGCCGACTTGCTTTGCAGTCGGGCGTACTGGATCCGGAAAGGTACTGCTTCGTTTCTTATACTGCATGAGTTGTTGATTATTTTGGCAGAGCTCATTGACGCTCTCGTTATTAAGATGCATCCCCACCGAAGGCTCGATTATCTACGACGGCATAGACACGGCGAAATTGAATCTGGACGCCCTGCGCTCCAGCATCACTATCATCCCACAAGTCGTCAGTCCTCAGCGGTTCCTTACGGACTGTAAACTAATCGTGTGCAGCCCGAGCTACTTAGTGGATCCCTACGCGCCAACCTGGATCCATTTGGTCAATACGACGACGTTGAGCTCAACTCGGCACTGCGGGCGGCCGGTCTCTTTGCTCTTCAGAGCGAAATGGTCGAGGGGCGGATAACGCTGGACAGCGCCATTTCTGCTGGCGGAAGTAATCTCTCGGTTGGCCAGAGACAGATTTTTGCGCTTGCAAGGTGAGAATACTTTCCCTTCCGACCTTGTGAGCCAATATCTCCCTCAGAGCAATCGTGCGGAAGAGCAAGATCTTGATTCTGGATGAAGGTACCTTTTTTCAGCCCTGCTCATTCGAACCGTTCGCTTACTTGCCACGACAGCCACCTCCGCTATCGGTACCATCCGCCGCCATCCATTTTTGTGTGCTTCCCGTTAACAATTGAGCAGATTACAAAACCGACTCCATCATCCAGACCTCCTTGCGCGAGGAGCTGCCCAGCGACGTCTCTCTCATCACCGTGGCGCATCGGCTTCAGACGATCATGGACGCCGACAAAATCGTAAGCATTATATATGATTCATCATTCACCTCTCGTACTGATGGATATTCAGATGGTGTTGGATACCGGTCGCGTTGTGAGCCTTTTACACTGACTTCCTCCTCAAGCGTACGTCGCTAACCACCTATTCATCCCAAGGTCGAATTCGACACTCCGAAGGCGCTTTTGAAGATCAAGGACGGCAAGTTGCGTGCTCTGGTCGAGGAATCGGGCGACCGAAACGTGCTGTACGCGATGGCGGAGAAGGCGGCGAAATAATTCATGGTGGTCGCCGCCTTTGTTGTTCCTAGGCCTCGCTGCATTTTTCTTTTAGTTATATTTTATCTAAATGTATCTATTTTCTGTTCTGAATCGACCTCCATTGTTGTCGAACTGTCCCGCTTGCAAACCATTAGTAGACCGGTGACCGATCTCTCGTATGAAGACAATCGTTCATAGAGACTTTTGAAATTTGAAAATCAAAACTACTTCGTCGATCAAATTGTACTGTAGAATGATTTCGAGAGCGGCTGCGGCAGGCGAAAGTACCGCAGATTCGACGGCGGGCGGAGATAACTGCAGAAAAACATCGGCAGAGAGGTTGAATGCTACCGCGTAAAATGAGTTCGAGAGCAGCAGGCGGAAGCTACCGCATATTCGACGTTGAGCAGGGCAGTAGAATGCTACCGCGTAAAGCAACTTTGAGAGCGGCAGGCAGATTCAACTGCATAGCGTGCTAGATTCAAAGGCTGGATACAACCTAGTCTCTCCTAGACAGACGCTACAACCGTTGAAGCTCGTACCTCGCAGAAATTGCCGTATTACCTCAGCTTCAAGTTCATCCCAGATGAGATTTCCCTTTTTGGGACGATTTCTATTTTACTCATTGACCCCTTAAATTGCTCGCTTCGCTCGCAACCATGGCGTCCTCGTCTACAGCGTCCATGTCCACAGCGATTCTGCCAGACGACTTTGTGGACATCTACCTCAAGTGCATGGTTATTTACGCAGCCGAGGAACCCCCCAAGGAGGAAACACTCAGAATGATGTGTATCCCCAAGTCTGTGGTCTTTCGCTGCACAATCTCGCCATACAAATGGCTGCGTATGGTGTCGTTCCATGTTGTCGGGATCGCCGGCGACCTCGAGCGTTGGGGCCTCGACTCAAACACCGGTATAGATTTCGCAGCTCACGACTTCACCGACCGGCATGAGTCCTTTGTCTTTACCACCCAAGGTTTGTCGTCGCTTCGGACCATCTCTCTCCGCTTCAACGACTTTCAGGACGCGCCTACCTTATAAACCTGAGCGTTGATGAGAATCCACATGCATCTGGAAACAGGTTTTTCCAGTACAGACAGGGGCCGTCTGTGCCAGACAGAATCAGACCCACAGACAGCCACAGACACAGTTACGTTCTGCCAGACCATCCCAGACCATTGCCTCCACATGGTCGCGCCATACCAGGCCATACCATCACTTCTTGCACATGGTGATCTACTTGCCGACACGGTGCCGTTTTATTTGCTCCAAATCACTTCGAATCTCTATAAGTAAGAGCGCATCCAAGTAGGCCCCCGGTCACTCCCCTATAGCTGCGTCCGCCCATTTTCCGAAATTTTCGTTGATTTACCTTACGATTTTTGGACCCCTGGACGCTGATTTACCCTATGCTGGACGGTATTCTTTTTCCCACGCTATTTTTTCGCCGTTTTCCTGCGTTTCGAGCCTCCGAAAAAAAGAGAGCTGCGGGAGTCGATCCTGAGAGCAGGATCGAACTCAAAAACAAGCCACACATCCAACTGAGCCATAAGAGACATTATTTGTTTTGCTCAACATGGACTACTACCGAAAAAAAAAATGCTCGGGCGAAGCCCGATTTACCTTACCACGGAACGTCACTGGGTCACGAGGCACTGATTTACCTTACCAGACGGACCGAGGATGACCCAAATCCGAGGGTTGATTTACCTTACGGCGGACGCAGCTATAGGGGAGTGACCGGGGGCCTATCCAAGTGCGCACGCGAGTCTCTTTCTCCCCGCAACTCTCTTTCTCCCCAAATTTGCCCATCTTTCTGAGTTCCCCCTTCAAGTCCTTCAAGCTTCAAGGGTCACATTTCAACTTGAAGGGTCAAGCTTGCAACGTACAAGATCACTGGTTCCAGGACCCAGAGCTCCCTCAATTCTCGGTCAAATACACAACTCAAGTCGCCTCAGAACTTAGCTAGTTAGCATGCCGTCGTGGGTCGAGAGTACCAGTAGGATATATAGCTATTTTTATTAGTACTAGTGATCTACGAGCATTTGTTCCTTCCGTACGATTTGGTCAATATATCCATTGCCGACATCTTTATGCTCTGGAGTCTGCAGGCAAGGAACGGCAAACACAAACCAATTTCAGAATAATTCAGTGCCACGGCCTGTCTAAAATCGCGTTGATGCCAGTTGATGCCTCGCCAAGTTGGGATAGCCGAAATTAGCCGAAATTAGCCGAGATTGATGATCGGTCTGGGAGTGTCTGTGGGCGTCTGAAACAGACGGGGGTTGGTCTATAGCACTATGTGGTCTATAGTGTCTGGGACAGACACCTACAGACCACGGTTAGTTTCCAGATGTGTCGCCCCCATGGCCTGCCCGGCACTGGCACATATTTCCAGGACGCATGGGCCCAATTCCTATACATCGGCAACTGAAAGCGGCGACACGCCACAAGCAAAACGCCAACAGGCGTTCAGCGAATATATCAACAATAGAGACGGTTGCTGCCCATTTACCCTAACGCCGAAGGTGGGTTCACTCTGTGCTTGCCTTCACACCATTGATAGTTGTGCTACTAGAGCTATTGTCATGCCTGTCACTTTATTCCTTTTGCCAAAGGGAACAGCGTGCGATTTCTTTTACTTATACTCTTATTGGAGCCGATTGACGTCGTCATCGTCCTTAGACCATCGCGTCCTGGACCACTCACAGGCTCCGCATGATGATTGAGGCTGGTGGACCGCATGGACACACCCCCCGCGACAAGATTGTGCACATAAACGACCCCAGAAACGGACTACTCATGACTAAGTTACTAAATGGCCCATTTAATTCCGCATCAACCATTGCAGACGAAAGATTTGCGATTTTGGTCGTCAGTTTTTCACTCGATATAGTCTGCACGGATTCTCATTTCCATTTCATTTCGACTAGACACCAAATTATCTTTTCAGCGCGTCGGACCTTCCTGAACCAACCAACTACACGGCGGAAGAATTCCTCGTAATCAACCGGGATGCACCTCTGCCCGAAGAGTTGCAAGGCGTGTCTCCCAAAGGTCTGCGCACGCGCAGGGTGGCGAATGGACAGAGGGGGTATACACTCCACCGCTTCTCGAAGACGCCGCCGACGTTCGTGACGCCGAAGCATGGACTAGACAGCCTGAAGGTCTACCCCACGCCGCCGGATGAAGATGAAGATGAAGACGACACCAACGCTGTCGAAGTACTTCCTCAAGACGCCGACGTTCCGACACCGTCCGATTCTCGCCCATCGAAGCTGGTCCTCGATGGAATATATGGTGCTGTGCTTCTTGCAGAATACGGAGATCCTGCGTTCCTACAGATGCTGCTGCACGTCCCCGCGACTTTCCCGAAGCTTAGGAAGCAACAACCGTCCAATGACGAGGAAATAGATGAGGATACAGCTACCGGAAGCGACGGTTCGTACGATCTGCCAGGCATTTCCCAGGAGGAGCGCGGAGGCGTTGGACTGTACAGTCTACCCTTCATCGACCTGAAGACGTCCCAGATATACCTACCTCCACCGATCGAGATGACTCTACCTCAAGAGGAGGAGCCCAAGGCCCAAAGAATTAAAGAATGGGCCGTCAACATTCCGTGCAGTGGGCGGGTCGCCTGACATGAGCAGACTTTTACAACTAGACCTTCTTTTACAACTACTGCCGCATTTTTAATTCATACTTGTATTCCTACTCTGTCGTATGTCAACGTCATCGACCTAAATGCCAAACCTCGTCACCCTTATCACTTTCCTTCCTTGGCTTCTACGAGCTAATCAGCAGTACTTGATTCAATTGGTACTTTCACAAAGACATGGCGGAGCGCATCGCGACCGCGGGGCGAGATTGGAGTGTGCGGTACTGGCGCATGGAGGATTTGACGGCCTACAATATGTTCCGGTCCGTGCTGCTCCTTGCATTATCCGCGCTGAGGACTGACTTTGTATTATGTAGTTTGTTCCTGGAGTACGCGCGAGTAATGAGTCCGGATCGGGACAGTATGTCGTTCGTTATGGAGGGGGGACAAGGGAGCGGCACGGTGAACGGATAGAGCTGATAGGCTATACTGTACAGGGAAACTAATCTCCATATTGGGTCTCGCTATAAGGGTGTTCTATAGACGGTGCCTACAAAAGGTAATAGATAATGCAAAAATCAAAGTGAGATGTTGGTTCAAGCGCTATGCGCAGCCCACGATAGTCCACAAATCATGAAGCCCGAAACCAGCCTCTGCACTTCGCCGTGCCACAGAAACATTTAGTAGAATTCGGCGGGGGGCTGGTCTTCGCTTTCGCTTGTACGTGCTTGCGCTGCTCGGCATCCCGTTGGCTGTGGCTCGGGTTGTAGTTGAACGTGAATTCCGTGCCTGCCGGAATATGCTTAGTCGCGATTATCGCGAGAAAAGCCGTTCTTTGCTGTATAGCGCTATTTTCAGCAACAAATGAATAAAACAATGCACCATCTCGACAGTGTTATGCACCACAGGCTGAACGCGAATATTAGGATCGCATGAATGACTGTAGGAGGCAGGTGAGTAATCGGACTATTTCCATGGCATAGAGGCAGCATGTACTTCAAGAATTAGTCCAGTTTCCTGATGAAAGGTTGGAGACGGATACAAGCAAAATACCAAACATCAGGGAATCGACGCTGTATGCCACTTCCAGGGTCTCTTCGAGGTCTCTTCCGAGTCGTCTGGCGCTTCATCATAGTCCAAATCAAAACTTAGCCTCACCTGTCAGAAGCTCGGCCTCTGCACGGCGACCACGTTGGACATGCTATAAGTATACAGGACCAACGAGCACAGCACAGAACGTACAGCAGTCTCCTATGAGCCGTGAAGAATTATTTGATCAAGGAATAAGTGAAAACGAGTCAGACGTACCCAGTGTACACTTAACAGGTCGCAAAGGCCCACAGAGGAGTGAATGGCGTCGCGGTGTCACTGAAAATGAATATGCGGTCAGTTATAGTACTCATCCTCCAAGGAACTATGTGAGTCCTTGACGTTGTTGGCCGACAAGTGACACTCGATCATGAAACGCGGCGTGTAGTCTGGGCAACTCATTCCTTCTTTGTCTTCCTTTCCATGTCCCATCTGCTGCAGGAGTATCAGGCGGCGTCGTCGACAGATATCCGACCCGTCCTCGACGCAATCGCAAACGGCAGGCATCTTGCTTCTTGTCCACATTGTCACTGACTCGGTTGCAGCGTTGCCATTCTCCTTCGACCAGGCCTCGCGCTCGGAGCTCATCCAGGCACTTCTTAACGACCTCAAGGCACCTAAAGGCCGCATATCCTCCAAAGGTATGTCGAGTCAGTTTCTCCAACGCGTCTCGAACCAATTCAATCCCGGGCAGATGCGGCGGCAGGCTTGTTGGCAGTCAAGACCCTGGGCAAAAATCCGACGGGCTCTGAGCTGTTAGGGACTGCGCCGAATCTCTTGACGCTTCTAGGCCTCGTCCAGGCGTACAAGGATGACCAGGAGGCGGCTGGCGAAGCGTTGCGGTGCATTGCAAACGCGCTGCTGCTGATCGAACGAGCCCGCTCAGTCTTCATCACGAAAGAAGTCAACGGAGGCGATGTCTGCGTATCTCTGCTGCAGGCATGCACTTTGCCCACTGTGCACTTGTTCATCGGCTCACTGTCTTCCATGTAGAAATCTACAAATCCGGATCAAATATTCATCCTGTCGCGAATCCTCTTTCTCTCGACGGTGGCCCCGTCCCCCTTCATCATCTCACTGGTAGATGAGAAGCGCAACGGGCACACCATTGTCGATGTTATTGGCGGCAAGCTTGATCTGCTTTTGGCCAGCCTGCTCAGTGGCGCGAAAATGGCGCGGGAAGCCCTGGTAGATGTCCTCAAGTTTAATTTCAACATCCTCAGGCACTACCCCAAGTCTCTGGATACCACAAAGGTAATCGGCGACGAGTGGAGTCCCAAACTGGACCCCATTTTGCCCCCACTGCTGCGAGTATTCCACGGCCTTCCCCCGACCTCCCCAGCGCCCGTGGTTGCCCCGCTAACACACGCCATTCACTCTCTCATCACCGTTCCCGTCAATGCGTCCCTCCGATCCGAGTGGTTTGGTACGTCCAGCGGCTCCTCCTCGCCAAAGACCGGCCCACCACCCGTAATCGCTCCCCCGAAACCACGGCGCAACGGCTCCTCCTCCTCCAGTCGCACACCGTCCCCCGGGCGCTCCGCCACGCCCACCTCCCCGAAACAACACAGCACCCTAGACCGCGCCCTCTCCGTGCTCGCTGCAGGTCGCCGTTCCCTCTCCCGCTCACCCTCACCCATGCCCTCCTCCCCTCCCGCGCCCAAGGCCCCCGCGGACACCCTCCTCCGCGCGCATGCGCTCCTCGACGGCGCCTTCAGCCACTACTTCCCCGACGCGGTCGAACCGGACGACCCCACCGTGCGCGAACGCGCCAAGGCCGAGGCCGGCCCCGGCGCGGCGCACGACGAGGAGCTCGACGACACGCTCTCTCCCCTCGTCGTGCTCATCTCGCGCCTGTGTGCTGCGGACGAGTCCGCGCGCACGCGCACGCGCGAGTGGATCTGCCCCGCGGACCTCGACCGCAGCGCCGCCGCCGGCACGCTCGAGAGCCGCGCGGACATCCTCGGCCGCTGTCTGCGCCTGCTGGGCAGCGTGTACCACCCGCGGCTCAAGGACTCGGTCGGCGAAATGCTGTTTGCGATGTGCGACTCTGACGGTGTGTTTCTTTCTCCTCTCTCCTTGTTGTTTGTACGTAAATGAATACTAACGGCACGGCTCAGCAACGACGCTCTCCACGCTCCTCGGGTACGGCAACGTCGCGGGTTTCCTCTTCAACAAGGGCATCATGAGCGCACCGCCCGCACCCACCGCGTCCGCGTCCGCGTCCTCGTCGTCCTCCGCCGCGATCTCCGCCGCGACCGCGGAAAACATCAACCCGATCACGGGCACGGAGCAGGCGCCGCGCGCGCCTGAGCCGGAGATGACGCCAGAGGAGAAGGAGCGCGAGATGGAGAAGTTGTTCGTGTTGTTCGACCGGCTGGAGCGCACGGGCGCGCTGCCGGCGTCGCAGAACCCGATGCGCAAGGCGATCGAGAAGGCGAGCACGGCACCGGCGGTACCGGTTGATCTGGACGACGATTAGGCCACTTGGTCGACCTGAACGACAATAACGTTGGTGCGACAGACGAATCGAGACGAGACGAGACGACGAATGGTGCGCGGAAGACGGAGGGAAGGAAGGTAATACGCGCGCGACACATGCATGACGCAGGACGTTTTCTTGGTTAGTTGTGGTGCAACTATATAGCTGGGCACGTCGAGCACTAATGTGTATACTTTCTTTCTCTTTTTTTCTTACACAAATACTCTTCTCGCTCCCCATTTCCCATTCATTCCACATATATGACTTCTTGCTATAGCCTTAATAATAATTATCCAGTTGTTGTATATACATCGCCGAAGATAACTTCAATTCGACATCCCTCCTTGGCGCCGTGGCGGTTAAAATCCATCCTCCTCCTCCAGAAATATATGTTTTCGGATTTTGCCATGGATATTGTGAACGAGTCACACTGATGCACGATCACCTCTTTCCAAAATCCAAGTCTCTAGATCCTTGAACATGTGGCACTCCCTCAGCAAATCTAAAAGACTTCTCGTTCTCGCCGTAGCGATTCTCGTCTTACTCTGGTTATCGGTCCCCCCCGCGCTTTTGGTAAAAAACAAGAAGCCTTCGGCTGAGGTACAACGAGCAAAGCATCACTCGAAAATCGCCAAGGTCTCCGTCGCATTCCATGCCCTCGGTTCACCAACCATAAAAAGATCACTCAAGACTCACTTCAAGCACAACGCTCTGAATGGCTATCGGCATTTCATTGCAAAGCAAAAACTAGTCGATGAGATATTTAGATCTCATGGGCCGAGAGGAGCCTGGAGCAAGCCTGCATATCTGTTGTCGATTATAATCAACGAGCTCAGCAAACCACCTGAAAAGAGATTAGAATGGTTGTTGTGAGTAGCTCAGACTTCCTCGCCGCCTGCAACAATCCAACTTCAATCAGCTGGTTCGATGCCGACACTATCATCGCCAACCCTTATACCCCGCTAGAAGTCTTCCTTCCACCCAGCACCGAAGAGCTGCGACCTATTCATTTCCTTGTTGCCAGCAATAGGGATGGCATGAACACAGGCGTCTTCGCAATCCGCGTCCACCGTTGGTCGGTCTCATTTCTCAGCGCTGTTGTCGCCTACCCCGTATACTTTGCCGCCAACGTGACTACGAACAAATACCAGGACCAGTCCGCATTCTCCTGGCTCCTCGAATCGTCGTCCTCGCCAGCAATTCTGAACGCTAGAGACCACTGGATCAACGTTCCAATGCGCTGGTTCAACTCCCTGCCATTCAACAACCACCTGGATGTCAATGGCGATTGGGTTTATAACAAGGAGATGACGCCCGAGCTGTTCGATGGAGGCACCGACGAAGGCTATGAGGGAAATCAGTATATGGCGGGGGTGCGGCCGTGGAAAGTCATGAAGGGAGATCTAGCGGTGCACTTTGCAGGGTCTGGGGCTTCGGGGGTGAGAGATAGTTGGATGGTGCCGTGGCTGGAACGTGTCGAGGCAATGACACCGGACTGGGCTGACAATGGAGTCAAAGATAGACTCAAGCTCGAAGTGGCGGAGTTTTGGGAGCGGAAGGTGAGCGAATTAAGAGAGGCGCCGGTTCAGAGTTCTCGGGGTGGATAATGTTGTATGCAGCTCTGCAATGTATAATATTCTTTGACCCTCTTTTCAAGTCCAATTAGTAGTTTCTAGAGGCAATCGATCGTGGACTTTGGAACGATCAGAACAATTGACTTTAGTCAGCTAGCTCCAGTTTTGCTCCAGTTTGTCCCAAGCGGCCACCACGATTTCACTGTGGTTCAATCATGGCTGGACCTCGACTTACACTTTCAAGATCCCTGAAAATTTACTCGCTCAGAAGATCCAAGAGACTAGTCGTTCTGATCGTGGTGTTCCTTGTGTTACTCTTTTTTTCTTTTCTTCCGGCGAACAGGGTAGCAAAGCATTGATATCGCTCGAAAATCGCCAAAGTTTCCGTCGCATTCAATGAGCTTGATTCATCGACTATTCAACGAGCATTTGAGACTCACTTCAAGCACAACGCCATGCACGGCTACCGACATCTCATCGCAAGGCAGAGACTGGTCGACGAGATATTCACTCCTAAGCCACCGTGGGGATCCTGGAGCAAGCCTGCGTATCTGTTGTCTATCCTCGCCAAGGAGCTCAGCAAGCCGCCCGAAAAGCGACTGGAGTGGCTGTTGTGAGCACATCTTGCCACCGCCAGCCCGAGTCCTGTAGTTGAATTCCGAACAGCTGGTTTGACGCCGACACTATCATCGCCAACCCATACATTCCGCTAGAGATCTTTCTTCCACCCGATACCGAGGAGCTACGACCCATTCACTTTCTCATTACCAGCAACATGGATGGCGTCAACGCAGGCGTCTTCGCAATCCGCCTCCACCGCTGGTCCATCGCGTTGCTTAGTGCTGTCAACGCCTATCCGGTATACTTTCCCAGCAACGTTACTACAAGCAGGTTTGGTGAGCAGTCGGCGTTGGCGTGGCTCCTAGAATCCTCCTACTCGCCGGCAGTTCTGAACGCCAAAGATCACTGGGCGGTCGTCCCTACCCGCTGGTTCAATTCTCTGCCATTCAATCATGCGTGGGCAATCGACTCTACTCGGATATTCGAGACGGAGATGACGCCAGAGAAGTTCGATGCGGGTACGAGGGAAGTGTACGACGACGGGCATGATATGACGGTGGTGAACCCTTGGAAAGTTATGCGGGGCGACATGCTGGTGCACTTTACTGGGTCGACGAAGGTCAGAGACAGTTGGATGATCCCGTGGCTGGAACGTGTCGAGGCGATGACTCCGGAGTGGGCTGACGTTGGAGCGAAAGATAGGCTCCAGATTGAGGCGGCGACATTTTGGGAGAGAAAGGCGAATGGATTAAGAGAGAACGGGGTCGATGTTTCGCGGAGCGGATAGGAATCTTGTAGAGTGCAAAGTGCCTTATATGGTACATTAATTTCTTAATTGAATATTCTCACCATTCTCCTTGACCATGCGCTCGCTCAGTGTATTGAACAGATCTGTCGTTCTAGCAGCGGTGTTTCTTGTGTTGCTAGGGTGTTTTTTGTTTCCTCAGGCCTTACGAGTACGAGAGATCGCCCAAGTTTCCGTCGTATTACGCATGGATATAAATGACAAGCAAAACATGTAGGTAGCTATAGATGGATAGCAAGCATAACAAAAACGGTCCACGAACAACGACGCTCTAATCGAAGGTAATCTTCTTACCCGCGAAAGGAGCGATACCACCGGTCCGAGCACCTCCCCGCGGCGCGCCCCGTCCACGACCACCGCGGTCGCCTCCTCTGCCACGTCCGCCACCCCGGTCGCCAAACCCACGTCCACCGCCACGCCCACCCCGGTCGCCAAACCCGCCACGCCCCCCGCGCCCGCCGCCACGGTCACCGAAGCCGCGCCCGCCACCGCGCCCTCCGCCGCCGCCACCAAAGCCGCCTCCGCCGCTCGAGTCTCGGGGCTGCGAGTAGTCCAGGCGGATAGCGCGCCCCTCGATCTCCTGGCCGTTCGCTGCCTCGTATGCCTTCTTTGCACCCTCGATGTCCTCGAACTCGACGTAGCCAAAGCCCTTGGGCCGCCCGGTCTCCCGGTCCGTCGGGAGCCGTACGCTCTTGACGCCACCCCCGAACTCGCCAAAGAAGCTCCAGACGGTGTCCTCGTCCACCCCAAAGCTCAAGTTGCCCACAAACAGCGTCGCGCTCGGCTCGCTCGGCGTGTCATTGAACGTCTTGGCGCGGTTCTCGCGCACTTTGTTCTTGTCCGGCGCGCGCCCGTAATCGATGTTCACCGGGCGCCCGTCGATCTCCTGCCCGTTCATCTTGAGCGCGGCCTCGACCGCCTCTGTGGTGGTGAAGTGCACGTGCCCGAACCCGCGCGACTGGCCGGTATTGCGGTCCATCGCGACGGTCGCGGAGACGACCTCGCCGCAGCCCGCGAACTCCTGCGCGAGGCGGTCGTTGTCGACGTTCCAGGAGAGCTTGCCGACGAAGATGGATTTGATCTCCTCCTCGCCCTCGGCAGCCTCGCCGGCGGGTGCAGCGTCGCCGTTGGCGAGCTTGACTTTTTTGGGTGGGGCTGCGTCGCCCTCGGGGGCTTTCCGCTTGCCTATGATGAGAAATGGGTAAGTATAGTGCAACAAAAAAAAATGTAGAACAGCAACGGACCATTAGTTACGGGAGGAGCATCAGGCATCTCCTCGTCCGAGTCGTCGCTGTCGTCGCTCGACTCTGACGCCTTGGCGCCATTAGCGGCAGGCTTCTCGTCGTCTGAGTCTTCTTCGGAAGATGAAGTATCTGGTTTTTTTGCGACGGCCTTGGCCGCGGGGGTAGCGGGTTTGGCAGTGGTTTTGGGTGCGGGTGCCTCATCATCTGATGAGTCCGAGTCGGACGACGATGAAGCATCTTTTGGGGGTGCAGCTTTTTTTGCGGGGGTGGGGGGAACGGCGGCCTTCTTGGCGGCCTTTGCGGGTACTACTGCGGGGGCGGCGGTCCTTTTCGGTGGTGGGGCGGACTCATCGTCACTGTCGCTCTCGTCGCTGTCGGAAGAGTCCGCGGCGGCGGCGGCGGCGGCTTTGGGAGGAACAACGGGTTTAACCTGGGCGGCCTTGGGCTTCTCGTCCTCCGAGTCAGATTCGGAGTCGTCTGAAGAAGATGGTGTAGGAGCCTTCTGAATCCATGTTTAAGTGATACTGTTCGCGCGAAAAAAAAAAAAAGTGAAAAACCTTTTTGGGCTCGACCTTGGGAGATTTGGCTGATTTCTTCTGCAAAAAAAGTAAGGGTATGAAGTATATATACAGTCCTGATACATACAGCTTTGTCTCCCGAGACTACCGACTTCGCTGGGCTGACTGCGGTTTTGGCGACTTTCTCGGCTTTTTTTGCCGTCTTTTCTGCCTTCTTTGCGACCTTTGCGGCGGATTTGTCGGCCTTGTCGACGACGGCGGTCTTGTCTTTTTTGCCCATTGCGAGGATGTGTAAGGGATGTGGAGGAGGAGGTGGGAGGAAGGAAGAAGGATATGGAAAAAAAGTTTTGGGATCGCTTAGGCTCACGTGCCATCAGTGCTGACTCATCGCGGTTGCGAGCACAAAAATACGCAAATACGCAAAAAGAGCTTATATATTCAGTGGCCGGGAATACTTGTCGACGTGCGAGAATAAATACTTGTTGGTGCGGTGGATGAGGAAAGAGAAGTAATATAAGAAAGTCCGATGAAGGAAGCACTTGAAGCGGAGTCATTATTTTGCCGCCTTCTCCGCCATGGCATACAGCACATCGCGGTCGCCCGATTCCTCGACCAAAGCGCGGAGTTTCCCGTCCTTGATCTTCAAAAGCGCCTTGGGGCTGTCGAATTCGACCTTGGCATGAAAAGTTAGACAGATCTAGAGAATCAACGTAAAGGACTCACAATGCGACCGGCATCCAATACCATCTGAATATGGATGGATTAGTGCGAGAGGTGAATGCATCATATATAGCACTGACGATTTTGTCGGCATCCATGATCGTCTGTAGACGATGCGCCACGGTGATGAGCGAGACGTCGCTCGGCAGCTCTTCGCGCAGAGACGTCTGGATGATGGCGTCGGTTTTGTAATCTGCTCAATCGTAAATACGCAGAAGATAAAAACAAGAATGGGGGGGATGGTCACCGATAGCAGAGGTGGCTGTCGTGATTGTTTCAGCAAGCGAACGTAATCTGAGGAGGATGGAAGAAGGCACCTTCGTCCAGAATCAAGATCTTGCTCTTCCGCACGATGGCTCTGTACGGAGCTTCAGCTCAAAGGATGGTTGATGATATAAAGATTCTTACCTTGCAAGCGCAAAAATCTGTCTCTGTCCTACAGATAGATTGCTTCCGCCAGCGGAAATGGCGCTGTCCAACGTTATCCGCCCCTCGTCCATTTCGCTCTGAAGGGCAAAGAGACCGGCTGCCCGCAGTGCAGAGTTAAGCTCAGCATCGTCGTATTGGCCGAATGGATCCAGGTTGGCGCGCAGGGATCCACTGAGGAGCTCGGGCTGAAAGAGGGGACGGCCATTAATCTACAGTCAGATGAAGAACGCTGCGATGACTGACGACTTGTGGGATGATAGTGATGCTGGAACGCAGCGCATCCAGATTCAGTTGCGACGTGTCGAGGCCATCGTAGATAATAGAGCCTTCGGTGGGGATGCATCTTAATAGCGAGAGCGTTAATGAGCTCTGCCAAAATAATCAATAACCCATCTGGTATGAGAAACGAAGCGATACCTTCCCGGATCCGGTACGCCCGACTGCAAAGCAAATCAGCCATCAGCCCAGTGGGAGTCTTGCAGAGCGAGTTCTCACCAATTCCAACGCGTTCCCCAGACTTGACATGGAATGAGACCCCGTGCAACACACTAGGGCCATCATCCGAATATTTCGCGGAGAGGTTCTCGACCCGCAGGTCGCCGCTCGCGGGCCAGTACGCCGGGGGCTTTCCAGCCTCCGTAAACGGCTTTTCGTGCTCGATGTTGACGTAGCTCTGGATCCGCTCCAGACTAGTAGATAGAACATGAGTGCCGTAGGATAAGAGGCCGCGAGCTCAGTACCTGTTGCCTACATGTCAAGTAAGTAAATGATCAACTTATACAAGGTATGACCGGGTGTGTACCTTGCACTTCAAACTCGTTGAGGCCCCGAACCTGTTGGGCGGGACGGGCGGGTGAGCAACAACGCACTGAAATCGGGAAAGAACACTGACAACCCAAAGCAGCATGGAGGTAAAGGTAACAGACATCGAAATAACGAAGCCAGTGTCCGCGGCGGAGGTGTGCGCGACATAGACTAGGTATGTTGCAAGCCCCGCGCTGAAGATGTTTCCCAATATGTCGATTCGGGTTGATACCCACCTACACCCGGGGAATGAGACGGAAGTTCCAGGAAAGAAAACGTAACCGCACCTGTTCATATTGTATGAGGCGCGCGCGGTTCGCGAGTATCGGTCGATCCGAGACAACGATTCAACACCGAACTTATCCTGAGCTCCATAAGCCCGAACGGAAACTTGTAAGGGGGGATTATTAGTGGACGCATACTATAGATGGGTATTATTACATACCCAAGCCTGCTATCGCTGCCCCAAAGCTAGAAGGAGGCCCGGTCGTCAAACAACCAAGATGCGAATCGGCAGAAACGTACTGAGCAAGAACCGGTGCGCGCGTGTTCGACATAAAACGCTTCGCCGGCAGCTGGGCAGCGATGTAGATCTGCCCCAGCCATCCCCCCAGCGCTCCAATGAGAAGCCCGGGGACGAAGAAGATGGGTGTGTACAGGATAACAGCGATAAATCTGGCCTTGAATTGTGATGTGGATCAGTGTACGCAAAGTAGTAAAGAACGTCAACTTACGGCCATGGCGGTAATCAAGGCTATTTTAAAAAAGAAGAAAATGGGTGCAAGACAGAAGGAACTGGAGGAAGGCAGTACCTGAAGAATGGTACAACATGTTGGCCAGTACATCGTCGACGGCCCGGATGTCATTCGTGACGCGGGCGATGATGCGCGAAGTGGGTGTTACATCGAGCCACCTGTCCGTCGTAAGGTTTCATTCAGTCTAAGCAGAAGGCAGAAGACAAATCACCTCAAAGGGGCACTGAGGATCGATGCAATGAGGCGTTGGTGTATCGTCTTCGACGCTCTGAGCTGTCCAAACACGACCACAACGAACACCGCGCCATAAAAAAGCAGGTTCATAAATATGATTCCAATAAACAGTGTCATGAAGCTCAAGTGATTGTCAGCAGGAATCCGATGGTAGCGGTATGAGTTGGGCTTACAGTAGGACGGGCACGTCCGAAGCGGGATAGAAATCGTATTGCCGGGCCCAGTACCCAAGTAACCACGTTCTCATCACCCCGAAAACTTGTTGGATGAAGAGACCGATAACGCAACAGCCGAAAAACATGACTCGGTGTTTGCCGGCCATCGCGAGCAAATACATCTTCACTGAGTAGTCTGGTATTAGTCTTGAATCTCAAAATGAAGAAAGAAAGACAAACCCGCTGCGAGGCTAACATGTCCTTCGTGAATTTCCTCTGCGACAATGAGCTTTCCATCCGATTTCGGAGCAGCAGCCTCTTGTGTAGTTGGTGCGTCTACTTCCTGCTCGACCTTGTCGAGAGCCTTTTGGTCCTCACGAATCTGTGCTGCCAGCGGGCCCCTTGCGAGTTCCGCGACGGAACCTTGACTCTTCACCGTCCCATCAGCACCGAAGGTGACAACGAAGTGAGCGATTGGTCCGGCTTGGAGGACGCGTCATTGAGGTACCAACATAAAAACAACACGACTGTACCTAATGCAACGTTGTGCGTCTGCGAGATTCGTGATGAGAATTCCTGCTTAGTTAATGGCACCGCCACTTACGACAAGAATGACCGTCCTGCCCTTGAGGAGGTCCCCACCGAAGCACTTTTCGACTACCCACTGCGCCGTGTGGACACTGAGACGGGATTGTAAGTCGGATGAAGGAAATCGGGCAGAGAATCCTACTCAAGCGCTGCTAAAACATCGTCTAACAACAGGATGCTGGCTGTCGAGTACTGCTTGCACCATCAGATCGAAACGTTTGTATGCACGAAACTGGGTCTTACCACAGCTCGGGCAAGGGTAAGTCGTGCTTTCTGTCCTCCAGAGAGGGTCAAGCCTGAACTGTGCGATTAGAAAAACGCATCACGAGAAAGGAGGATGCGCACCTTTCTCGCCAACCTCCGTTTGGTCCCCAGCCTGGAATAGGTCGATGTCCTGCTCCAACGCGCACTGGTAGATAACCTTCTTGTAGCGCTCTTCGTCAAGCGGGGTGTCGAAGATGATATTGTCCTGGAACTATCTCAGCATCTTGAACAATAGGTGCATGAGTATACGACCTTGATGGTCTCGTTCAGGACCCAGGACTCCTGCGCTGCGTAGGCGACCCCGGCACCACGAGGAAGATTGTACCACGAATCTGGCGATGACGGAATCCAGTGCATCTCGCCCAACAGCGCGTGGAGTAGCGACGTTTTCCCTTTTCATGAGTCAGTGAATCGCAAGATTAGACTGCAAAGGAATAATACCTGATCCAGTGGGCCCAACCACGAGATTGATCCGACCACGCTCAAAGAGTAATTCTTCTTCGATCTTGAGCAGGAAATTGCGCCGTGAGGGCGTCAAAGCGCCATCTGTGTCTTTTGACCAAGAGAAAGTCGCGTTACGAAAGCCGATGCGTTCGTCTACCACTGGGTCGGCAGGAAAGAGGACGAGGGGGCCGACCGTTTCGTCAAAGGAGTCCAACAGCTCAGACTACGATAGGCTTAAGATATGGGTGGATCGGATACGGATGTATGTGACTTGCCTTGCGCAAGAACTCGTTTAGTCGGTCCAAAGATACTTTTCCAGTGACTGCCCTATTAAGCCACCAGGTGACCTGTAGAATCTAGGCGAAGTGCTCAATTTTGGGGCTCAAAAAGTACCTGTGCAATATTGTCTCTCAACAAATCGAAAACGGTGATGCTCGAAAACACTTTGGAAGCATTAAGCGGCTGTCCCATAACGATAGTCTTTCCGACTAGTTAGTCATTTCACATAGCAAAAAGGATGATACCAACACTGCACATCGTTTCAGTGTCCATGAAGGTGCGAGAAAATGAAGAAAGAGCCTCACTATATTCCGAAAGTGGCGACCATAGTGACAACAGGGATGATGAAGCTGTTCGGTGACCGTCAGTTTGAAAGAGTAATGCAGGTGATTGCACAAACTTGACGAGGACGCTAGCAAGAGTGAGAAGCCCACGCTTCCAGGCCCAAATAAGCTCTTCGTCTCTCTAAATAAATATGTCAGCATCTCCGGGCAAGCGTTGTACGACATGCAATGCCTTGGCAGAAATTCTGTCCTTCATCTTCGTCTCCCAACCGAATAATTTCACCTTGACATGCAGTTAGCAAGCCACTATTGAACACCGACCGTTACCGACCATTCGGAGCACATTTACAGCTACAAGATGCAGTTCAGCAAATAAGAGTTGGAACTGGCAAGTCGTGAACCTTCGCTGACGCTTTGAACTCTTTCATCCGTTCGCTTGAGGCGCTCTTTTTGTACAGACTGGACGAGTTTTGCCACTATAATGAAGATGAGTAGTCAATAATTAACGAAGATGGGCCACTGACTATAGCCTGGCACGGGAGTAAGCACGAGAATGGAACCCAGGCCGACCCAAGCAGCCCACCCCAACAGCGAATGCAGGAACCAGACAGAAATCGCTATCTGCAGCGGAATATAAACAACAAGATACAACAAATCTCTGCTATCTACGATATTGCCTGGCGGAAAATCAGTTGCAGTACAAGAAGCACGGCGCACCAACGAACCAAGATCGGTCGTCACAAGATTGTTTATTTTGCCAGTTAGACTACCTTTCGCCTTAGTGGCGGGCTTGGTCGGTTCCTTGGAATCCTTGCTGGCTGCCGATTTGGTGCTCGAAGAACTCGCCTGCAGTGTGGTGGTGTCGGCGCCGGAGCTCGATTCTCCGTTTTCTTGTGTAGCCGTCGACTGTGTTTCGTCAATGGTCCCAGCTTCGTCAACGGTCTCGGCATCAGACTCGGCGCGAGAAGCAGTCTCGGGGCTCTCGACAGCAGGGGCTGCAGGGTTAACACTATCTTTCTCCGCAGTGGTTTCTGCCTTCATACGGATCCGTAAACTGACCGGCATTAGCCCTGACGAGAACGTGAAGTAGGCTCTTCACCTGTGGGCGAAAACCAGCTGGGTTATGATGGCCTCAGTGCGCACGAGGGTACGGGTCTGAAGCAGACGTTAGCCATGGAGCTAGTAGCGGCGATTGACGATACGGACAGTGATGAAAAGGTAGAACTGGGATGCGAGTCCCCCTAGAAAGAAGGTTAGTAGGCTAGTATCGCTGGTTTCTTTTTGAAGAATTCCTAACCTAACGCTGGGCCAGAAAAAAGAACCAAAATCCACACCCAAGGGCGAGCCACAGTATTCTCGTCGTGCGTTTCCAAGTATCTAACACCTCGTTGTTAGTACAATCTCTTATCCAAGGGTCATTCCCATGCGTACTTGAGCAATTGTTGCATTGCAATGGGGCTGTAGATCAAATTAGTTCTCGGCGGCGTTGCTCATGCGAGTCGCGTACCTTGAGAAATTTGCCAGGACTTGGAAAACCTGCAATGCGGCCATCAAGCTGACTTCAACTCGGAAGATGCGCATGAGTCCGAAAAATATGTGACGTTTCTTGCTTCCAGAAAACGTATCCAAGTGCTGTCGGGAACGGGGAATCAGAGCTGCGTAATTCAGGTTATTTTTGACCAACCGGGAAAGTCCTCGCCCTGAGATGTCTCGATGCATCAGTGTCGCAGAGTGGATAAAACTCGTCCTCTTTTATCTCAGAATTGCGATATCCCAAAAAGACGATGTGATCCAAGAAAAAATAGAACGCGAACGCTATTATGGACGCTGTCTGCTCAGGATTCGGCGTTTTCATAGGATGCTATGCCGTCGATTAACGCTTGGTCTGAAAGAAAATAAATAAGGGCGTACCAAAGGATCAACCGGTATATATTGACGGGGTGTGAAGAGAGGCACGACGATGGCGGTCGCAAACAGGAGGGATATTTTAGCCCAAAGGATGGGCCCTTCCTGGAGATCTTCCGGCACCCGAGTAAATGTGGCAAGGGGGAACACATCGCGATATACGTAGACAGCGAACGCGACGAATAGCACAGTATTGGCGTGCCGAACTAACCGCTGCCGTGTGCGCGTGGACTTGGTCGAGAGCAAGGCCAAAAACGATGCGTACAGCTGATATGGTCGTCAGCTTGGCACTGCTTGCTACAAACTTGAACACTTACGTAGGTCAGCGACATAGCCGCCTCCTTCTGTCGCCATTTTATGAGGTGTTCACTACGAAGGGAAGTCGCGGAAAGGGCAAAGAGGCCAACACATCCAACCAATCTGGCTACCCTGTAAACGAGGATGGCGCCGTAGCCAATACCAGGAGTGGGAGCCTTCTCGGACGTTCCCGCTCTACCAATGCCTATACGTCGGAGGCCATTTTTGACCAATGTGTAAGAGAATACAAGGTGAACGAGCAGAATTAACGCCGAACAGGCCGCGACACTGAGTGGAATAAGAAAAGAAGCGGGTCGGATGGTGGGGTCCAATTGGACAGGCCTTAAATCCAGGACCACTTGGGTAACGCCAGGCTCAGTAAGAGGATTCATTCTGTTGCGGGAATTGAAGACGGGGAGAAGGGTTTCATGTCGAATCGTGCCAAAGGCAATTATAAAGTACTTTAGAACCGGTACCGTATTGAGCGCTGCCAGTGAGAGTGGAGATGCGACTCGGATGATGATCGGCCCCTCGGCAAGAGACCGCCGGGGGTGACCAGGCCAAAACGGCTGCGAGGCGAAGAAATCGGTGGGCAGCGAATCCACGTTGATTCTGCCGATGAAGTGGGGAATGATAAATTTCCGTATGAATTCCCGCCGTCTACTGTAGATTTAATAACCCTGCGAGCAAACATGGTCGGTGCAGGTGCCTGAAGTTGCACGATCAAAATCCCACCATCTCGCATCATAAGTGATCTGCCTCGTGTTTATGCCGTAACTGCATGGTAACTGCATCTATTTTCTGTGAAGGCAATACAAAACTGTTCTCCTCCTTGTTCGAGAATCGACATATATACATCGTACGCGGAAGCCTTTGTTCGTGATAGCCGTGTACTTATGGAGGTCTTTGGACGGGTGAAAGTACCAGTGAAATCCAGGACCACCTGAGTAACACCAGGCTCGACAAGACTCATCCTGTTGCGAGCAAGACGGGTTCAAGTCTCCGAGAGCGCTAATATTTTAAGAGTGAGTCAGCCTGAGAGTGCAACATTGTAACAATTGATCAATATTTTTAGAAACGGTTGTAAGAAGCTTTCGCGTTTTCTGCGATGCCGTAGAAAGGATTCAGGACTGGCTACTCTTTCCTCGACCTCCACTGCAGATGAATGATTCAATACATATTTGCTGCGCCGAAATAACTTGGTACAGAATTAACTCAAGAGTACAACATTTTACGGCATCATGAGCTAGAAAAAAGAACAAAACTCACAGCGCGCTACCCCCTGCGCCACATTCGCCATCGCAGGACGAGTCCTCACGTCCGTGGTGATGAGCGGGAAAAACAGGCTCAAGCGTCGGGGGCACGCGCTGCCACCCGTCCTCGTCGACATCCGACTCACACTCCATCTTAAGGGAAGCCGCCCTGGCATTGACTTTGCTCGTCTCCTTCTCCTTCTCCTTCCCCTTTCCTTTACCCTTTCCCAACGCAGACCTTTTGACAGGGTTAGCCGGGCCCGTCCTCCTCTTTGGCTTCTTCTTCTCTTCCGCCCCATCTTGTACAGGCGCCTGCGAGATCCCCTTGCGCCGGAACTTGGCCTCCAGCTTGGTGGAGAAGGCCAGAAATTTCTTCCGGTCACGACGCGCAATGTCCCGCGCGATGGCGACGCGACCTTCCGTCGTGTACGTTGGATAGACGCGGGGCGGCGAGTTGGAGACACGGGGCGGCGAGAAAAGGGAAGAGTACCGGAAGGGAGCTACGGCGGGCCTTGGGGGGGTTGCCGGGGCGTCGTCGTCCGTAGAGTCATCGGAAGAATCATTAGTGCCAGTAGAGGAGGGGCTGCAAGCCTCAAAGACGGGCGATAGAACAGGATTGAAGAAGGAAACGACAGACGACTGACGAGCGAGCGAGTTGGGTGAGTTTTCGACGGCCACGAAACCGGGTAACAGATCGCTTTCGCTGGAAGATTCGCTGTTGTCTGATTCCTGCTCGAGTTCAGCTTCCGACTCCTCCTTAATCATACTCTCTAAGTGGTCCTCTTCGACAAGCGACTCTAGCACGTCTTGAAGAGATTCCGGGGAAGAAGGGGGCGCTTGATGTGCGTCGAAGCCGTCATCTTGGCGGTCACTGGTCACTTGAGGTCCACCAAAGCCAAATGTCCAGCAGAAATCAAGGAGATTCTCTGCGTGAGCCCACAGTTCGTTTTCCTCGGAATCAGCGCTGATAGGTCGACCTTGACCTTGAGCTTGGGAG
This sequence comes from Mycena rebaudengoi, assembly GCA_029282285.1. Classification (NCBI taxonomy): domain Eukaryota; kingdom Fungi; phylum Basidiomycota; class Agaricomycetes; order Agaricales; family Mycenaceae; genus Mycena; species Mycena rebaudengoi. The sequence continues at coordinate 41,562 of JARJCX010000320.1, read as the reverse complement.
GGGGAGACAAGATAGGGGGCGCGGCGCTGGGGCGGCGGATCGCGCAATGGCTGCCAGACAGGCTCTTGAACTTCCCCGTCGTTTTGAAGGCGGAAGACGTCATCATAACCACCAACAAAGTGGCGACCTCCGAGTTCGTCCAGGGCTCGCGCCATCACGGACCCCAGGCCAGCCGCGGTGGCGAAGATAAAGACGAGGGTGAGAACGAAGAAACCGACTGTTTCAAAGGAATGTATCAGTTGGAGGTTACAATTGCAGGGGAACCATTTGCTTACGGGACAGGGTGTGTGCTTCAAGCTGGAAGCCGAGGCCAGCGATGAGAAGCGCAAAAAAACACATACACAAACGTCCCCGCACAGAACCGCACTGCGTGGAGAGCCGACATCTCCTGGCAGGGGGACTGGCGGGGGCGCAGCTCAGCTAACTGGGGCGGGCCGCTTGGATTTATCAGGCGGATGGGGGAGGCCGGATCTAAAAGCGCTAATACCATGGCTGGAATAAAAGAAACGTGAGGGGCGTGCCAACGACTCTTATAGGACACCTACCCATGTAGACAAAGTACTCGGAAGAACCCGCGAGATCGCAGACAAACTGGCGCGCAGATAGAGGGATTATACCTGGGCTACGTAGGAGGCGATATTTTGCGCATGGCGAGAGTCGTTGGAGATATGAGAGACGAGGCGGAAGACCACAGTGGGACGTGCTGTTGGAATTTCGAGGCCGCCCGCTCGCTGTCATTGACGGCGTTCGACTTCATGTTTCACAGAATGCCATCGCCACTTTCATTCCGTTTTTTTCTACGCCGTTTATAGCTCTAATCACGCCTTATTCGTACTAATTAGTTCTTGCCTTTTTTGTATTTAAGCCGTAGTTGTTCAATGAATCCCCTGCGCGTTTGCGAGGGTCTTCTGCTACATCCCGAGTAAAGGCCGCGGCTACCTTTATTTCAACACAAACGCGCGGCATACCCTACTAGCTTCGTTCTGCTCGATCGCTGCCATTCCTTGGATCTTCGTCGACGATCGTTGGTCTCTGGTCTTACTCCGATTCCCCCTTCTGGTGTCCTCTTGAGCGGAGGCGCTTCCCCCCCCAGCACTCACGAGACGAGTTGCTACCCCCGGCACTCACGAGACGAGTCGCCACCCACGCCTCACGAGACGAGGCAGATTCCCCAAGCCCTCACGAGACGAGGCAGATTCGCTGAAAGCCCTCACGAGACGAGGCACTCGAAAGCCCTCACGACGACGAGGCAACTCTTGCTTTATTTTCTTCTTCTTTTACACGATGTCCGACGAGATCATTCGCTTCAGTCGCCTCGGGAACACCAACTATCCCGAATGGATCATGCGCATGGAGGCCATATTGGTAAAGAAAGGTCTGTGGCCATTGATCGAGATTTTGGTGCGCAAAGAGAAAGCAGATGGTTCGGAGAAGACCGCAGCGGAGATAAAAACTGAACGAGACCGGCTGATTGCGGCACGGGACCCTGCAAAGATGGCGGAGGCACGGGCGGAGATGATTTTGCGTGTTGAAGACGGGCAGCTGTCTCACATGTCTGCGCGAGACCCGATGGTTATTTGGGAGGACTTGCGCAGGATTCACCAGGCTGCTGGTTTTGCGACGAGTCTGGCTTTGCGCCGGAGGTTCTTGACAGCAAAGAAGGACGACAACGAGACGATGGAGGCTTGGATCGGTCGCATTCAGACACTGATTTTGCGTATGGAGCATGCGGATGTTGAAGTGTCGGATCAGGACAAGATACTGGCATACACGATGGGCCTTCCTCCTTCCTACGGTGCTGTCATTATCAACTTTGACGCTACGCCCCCGAATTTGCTCACTGTTGAGCATGTTATCACTCGCTTGCTTAACGAGGAAACTCGTCAGGAATCCGACTCTACCTCCCCCACTGCTGCCGACATTGATGAGGCGATGGCCGTTATTGCACGACGCGACGTCGCCGACACGACTTGCTTCTTTTGCGACAAGAAGGGTCACTTCAAATCCGAATGCCCCGAGAGGTTGGTGTGGCAGTCTGCCAAACGAAACAAGAAGATCGGGACCGCTGCGTTGGCCATTGGCTTGGACTCTGACTCTGAGAACGATGCGTTCTGATTGCAGAGTTTGCGGGGGTGCGCGCTCGCGTGCTGACCTCGCGGGGGTGTGTTGGAATTTCGAGGCCGCCCGCTCGCTGTCATTGACGGCGTTCGACTTCATGTTTCACAGAATGCCATCGCCACTTTCATTCCGTTTTTTCTACGCCGTTTATAGCTCTAATCACGCCTTATTCGTACTAATTAGTTCTTGCCTTTTTTGTATTTAAGCCGTAGTTGTTCAATGAATCCCCTGCGCGTTTGCGAGGGTCTTCTGCTACATCCCGAGTAAAGGCCGCGGCTACCTTTATTTCAACACGTGCAACCCAGAGAAGTGTGCGCAGAAGTAAGATGGGAAGGCGAGAGAGGACGCGCAGAGACAGGCGAGGTACGAGCGTACAAGAGAAGGTAACCAGGACAAGGACAAGGAGCTCGACTTGCATGGTAAATGTAAGGAGTTTTTTGGGTGCCTTGAGTCACTTATATATTGCCCAACCGTGCTGACAAAGACATAACTTGCTCAAGGGACGCGAGATGACGTGTACGATGAACCTGATCGGGAATGAGTCCGAGTGTCGCGCTGGTAGTGATGCCGCGGTCAGGTTCTGAACCGCTGGCGAACCTGAACCGGACCTGAACCGGACCCGGGGTCCGGTTCGGGGGCTGTGTGGTTCGCTGAACCGAACCCGGGGTCCAGTTCAAGGTTCGGGCAGGGATGAACCTGCCCGAACCTCTTTGAACCTGAACCGGACCTGACTGCTAAATTCGAGGAAAACAGCCATCAAATGCAGATTTTTTCCCTGTGAGTACACATATTTACTTCATTGCACATTTATCAACACTATGATGGGTTGGCACATTCAAAGCTCAACCAAAACCCGACTGCGAATAAATCTTTCGCACCTTGTGATGGCATCAAATTGTTTTCATCAACCATCATAGTGGTCGGTTTTAGATATTAATTCATTGTGAGGGCTGCAGCAGGTGTAAGTAAGTCTTTTCAGTGAAGAAATATAATATGTTCGTACTTTCAGGTCCTAAAGAAGTTTTTGAGCCCGCCTCATGCGTGGGAATAACAAAATCGGTTCGAACCTGTTCGAACCTGAACTGGACCTGAACCCGGGGTCCGGTCCAAGGTTCAGGCATTTCCCTGAACCGAACCTGAGGTCCAGTTCAAGGTTCGGGAAAATTTGGGCTGAACCGGACCTGAACCGGACCGCGGCAACACTACGCGCTGGCAGGTCGAGAGGGTGTCTTCGATTCCGAGGGCTTTGATGCGTTTTCAGGATTTTGGAGTCGGGTAGCTTGATGAAAAAGTGGCTGATTCGGGCGTCAAATACTGGCCGGGATTCTGCACCTGAAGCAAGTAAGATTCGTCGTCGCCGCGAAACACGGAGGACGGCGGTTGTCGTCGTCGCAAAACGAATGAGTGCCCGTGTTCTTGCGTTCAGCTGAGGACGATGGCTGGGAGAACATCCAGCTTAGCGCGTCTGTCAAATCTTTCATGTTTGCAAGCCTCCCTTCCTGTCGGTCGTTGCGCTGTTCGAGGCCTGTTCTGCCCAGATCCACACGGAGGTCTGTCCTTACATTCAGCAAGACCTTCGGCGGGGCAAAATACATGGCGCGCTTTTTTGCGGTACTTCAGCACGCTGTTCACTCTGTATATATATAAAAACCGTCTCTAAATTTAATCTTTGAAAACCTCTTGAATTTCAGTGACTCGACGCGTTCGACGCGTTGTGTGGAGATGTTTGTCTGTTCGCGTGACTCTCTTTATACACACTTGCTCCCTACCACAACAATGCTCGCGCTCTTTGCCCTGCTCAGCCTCTCTCTCTTGGAGGACGACCTCCCCAGCCTCCTCTCCATCTCCTCCAAGAGCCTCGTCAGCTTCTTCGGAGGGGTCGTCGTCGCCGCCCAGATCACCAGCGTCGACCTCTTCAAGGTTGGCTCGTCCGTCGCCTTCAAGGACAGCTTCCAGGAATCAACCCGTACCACTGCGGTCATCCTCGATCCTACCCGCTGTGCGCTGTCCAATGGCACAGTCTCGTCGCCCAGCCTATTATTCTTCGGTTACTTCATCATCGTATTCGCCAGTCTCGTCTGCACGTTCGGCGCAAAAGGATTTTTCAAGTCGCCCACCTCGCCTCCAGTGCATCCGGTTCCCGATGCGCACCGTAACGGTCTTGAAGCTACGCCTCCCAGTTGCCCTCTTTCCAGCAATCATCCTCCCCCTCCCCCACCTATCGACCCCGCTTCTGAGACCGATCCCAAATTACCACGCAAGCGTTTATTCCCATGGGCAATGATTCTACTCGTGATCGTCATTGCAGTTCTGGCCACGATCCTCGCCTTCAGGCTGTCGGACAGGTTGTCGGACAACGCGCCTTTCGTTTCTGTCGCCTTCGAATACACGGTCGGATGCGCCACCAAGATTGCCAGGATCAAAGCGCTAATCGCTTCCTCAATTCCCGATGTTCCCCGTGCTCGAATCTTCACGTTGATGGGGGTCGCTTCCATGGCCATCTCCCTCTACTGCTTCGTTGCTTTTGCGTATCGAGGATTGCGGCGCAAGGCAGATTATTACATGCGGTCTTTGTTTCCCGCTCCAGACCTCCCACACTGGTTGCGCTCCTTCGGTATCTATAGCTGCATTCCTGGTCCTGTTATTCTCGCAAGCATGCGGGCGGCCGACTTTTACTTTGATCTGGGCCTCTTCCACTCTTTTGATAACGGTTATATTCTTACAACGACGCTCGAGCTGATTCGTCCCTTCATCTGTGGTCTTCCGGATGTCTTCTCGCTTCTCGAGACGCTGGTAAGCTCCCTTCTCTCGCGTTTTCATCTCTCATATCACTAACGGCGGCTTCCCGCAGATGATATTTGGTCCGGCGGCGGCGCTTGCTACAATGCTCCTTCTCCATACGGTTCTTTGGTTCCTCGGCCGTCTGCTCATGCTCGTCGTGCATAGCCATGACACACAAGTCGTCTACATTCTGATCATTCTGTCGTCACTTTGGCATCAGCGGAAGATTTTCTTTGCGGACGCGGAGCAGCGAGCCATGCATGCAGTCATTGAGCGTGCGTCTCCCTTGTGGAATTCTTTGGATCTGGGATTCAAAATGGTATTTCAATCCTATCATGTACCTCTCCATACACTTCACTGACCAATTCCAGGTTCTCATTGGCCCCGCCATGGTTCATTATCTCCGCTACTACATTGTATGTTGTCTCCTATGTACCTCCATGATTTGCCTAATTCCGCTCAGGTTCCGGCTCTTTTCGCCCTCGTAGCACGCATCCAAAAAGTCAAGGCTCGCGCCCGATGGCGGCTTGGAAGCTGAGCAGTATGTTTACCATTGTGTGTTGATTTTCCCCTTCCTTTCGAACGCAGACAAACTGACCCTCGAATATCAGATACCCAATCCAACTCCATTACTTCCTGTCTTTCACCCAAAGCGACTCGGTCCGAGAATCAGTTAGCGGCTCGAAGAACGACGACGGCCTCGACAGTCAGTAGAAGGGGTCAACTCAGCGTGACAGCAGACACTCCCACGGATCGATCGCAAGGGAGGACGCATAGCTGGTTTGGCCTCAGGATTCGCCGGGGACGCCTGGCTTTTTCTTGACCATACAGCTCTCATCCTCCTCGCTTTCGGCTTCGGGAATGGTGTCTTGCTTGCAGCGTGTGAGTATTATCTGCCGGTATTTTATGTGTTTGCTCATGCAAGCGTAGTGCCGGCTCCCCTTGGGTTGTCGTTTCACCGTCGTCCTTCGTCTGCTTTCCGACCGCCGAGTCCTATATACCCCCGCTCCATCTCTCCTTTTCTTATATACTAGAGTTACCCGTGAATAAATTCACAGGGAAACAGTTAATTTTACCGGCTAGTGTAACTGTATTTTGGTATCCTCCCCGATTATCCCAGATGCGAACTGCTCAGTGTGAATTTTGTTTGTGCAACGGCTTGTCTCAACCAAATGTGCAACAGTCTTGACCCGCTATTTGAGCTGTCTCGCTCCAACTGTTTACTCAACCTGACATTTTGGGGGCAGCGTACCCACCCCTTTCGTCAATCGTCTGTAGCGTGATTCTGTAACAGCTCATGCTGCCATTTGTGAAATTTCTCCTTGAGTCATTGCTCACTCATTCAGCTGTTATGTTGTGTAACAGCTTGTCCCCTTGGAGAACTGCTCTGTCGACTCTCTACTTGAGCAATGGCATGTCCCAGCTACTGACTGGCACAGTGGGAACTTCTACTCAAACAGTTTCTCATCCCCAGTTGCACAACTTACAATCTTTCCAGTCTCGCAACGGGCTCAAGTCCCACTGAACTACCAGATCTTTCTGCTCATCCCAGTTGGGAAACGGTCTGAGGCCGATTTTGAGTTGCATAGCAGCTTGTTTTGGCTGCCAACTGCCGTGCCCGAAGTTCTTCTTGAGTTGCTGCTTATTTATATCCCAGCCCAACTGTCAGTTGTGTGACGGCTTGTCCTAGCAGCCACCTGTCTCAGTAGGAATTTCACATCCAGCAACTGCTCATCCGACTTTGCACAACCTCTCGTGTTTCCTTTCTTGCAACACTTCGTCCATGGCCAGTTCCTGACTGTGTCCACTCTAATTATCTGTTGAATTAGCTTTTTTTTCGAATAAATATGCTGCGCATGGTTCAAGCTGGTTTCTTCAAGTTCGAGATTTTTTTTTGTGATTCACCTTGACTGTGCATGTTTAGTATCACCAGTGCCATTTTTCCTGCATGACTCTTTGTTCTTTTAACGCACAATCAGCACACTTAAATTCAGCAATGGAATAAAATGCCCTTGTTTGTCATCTTGGTTATTTTTCAGAACTGTAAAGTGTAATTTGTTGTGTTTGCACTCCACCTCTGGCAGAATTTAGAGAAATTCTGGCTGATCCACCTTCTAATCTTTCGCGTCTCCCGGACCTCTCCCAGCGGCCCCTTCACCCAATTCACTCGTAGATTTTTGACGGTATCAGTCTCCGAATAAGCTCCAGCTCAGATTCTCCCGTCCCGGATCTCCCTATTTTTTTATCAATATTCCTGTCGCAGAAAGACAATTCATCATCCACGTTCAACGATGACATCGGCAGCAGAATCAACATGGATATTCATCCTTTCTTGCTTGGGTCTCACATCTCCTCAGTCCTGCACACTTTGATGCCCGCCTGTTGATCTGCACCTTGATCAGATTCGCAGATAGCAGCTCGTGGCCCCGCACATAAAGTGCGGAGCAGCAGCAGCACTGACACCGAGTTAGGGGCTCATCCGGTGACGTCAGACCACCTTCCGGCGCTGTCCGTGATGGGATCGCGTGAAAATGATTGACGTTTGTCTGGCACCCTGATATTATATGGGGCATAGCCAATAAGTCCCGTGGCACCAAACAGGGTCGACTTCTGTGTTAGCTGATGTGCTGCCGGTGAGCTGATGGAGGGTCGACGGGCAGACCCCCTGTCAATCAGTCGTTGTATCCAACAATGATCCTCGACTGCACGTCGTTGCACCCAAATATACGTGCTCTTATTTTTTTCATATCAATAAATTTATGGGGATGCCCCCAAATTTCCGTGCTTCCATAACATTCTGCATCCAATTCTGGATGTTTCGCTTTTATTTTTCTGGTATGCACAGAGAATTCGGTGCATATCTAATGGTCTGCATTGATTTTTGGATGCCTTCCATTGGCCTGCACCCACATTTTGGTGCATTATTTATTTCTAATGCCTAGCATCCAATTTTGGGTGCCTCATTTTTTTTTTTTGGAATGCACGTAAATGTGGATGCCTCCTCTAATAGTTCCCAGCCACTTTTGGATGCCTTCCAATGGCCTGCACCCACATTTCAGTGCTTTACTCATTTCGGGGATGCACAGAGATTTCGGTGCATCCTCCAGTGGTTCGCATCTGATTTTGGGTGCCTCTCATTTGTTTGTTAAAATGCACGCAAATGTGGATGCCTCTTCTAATAGTACCCATCCACTTTTGGATGCCTTCCAATGGCTTGCAGCCATATTTCGGTGCATTATTAATGCACAGAGCTTTCGATGCATCCAATTTTGCATGCCTTGCGTCGACCTGCACCCACATTTAGGTGCACTATTTATTTCCCGGGCTGCACCTAAATCTCGGTGCAGCCTAAAATACCAGGCATTCAATTCTGGATGCCTGCAAAAAAATTGTTTCGGCCGGCACTCACAATTCGGTGCATTCTGATCTAGCAGACATCCAATTGTGGATGTATACATAATAAATTTAAATGTGCACTGAAATTCGGTGCATCAAAACAGTACATGTAATTCTGGGTGCTTCACATTTATTTTCTGGGATGCACCCAGATTCCGGTGCTTCACGCCTGTAAATCTGCGTGCCTGAGCTAGATGCAGGCAAACATGTGTGCTATTATTTTCTGGCCTGCACCGAAATTGCGCTGCACCGCGCATGTAATTATGAGTGCTTGTTGTAATGCACTCATTTTTGTGTGTTCAGAATCTCATTTTATTTTACACGCGCATTTATTTCTGGCTGCATGTCTCTCTGAGAATTCTACATTTGCACATTGCGTTTCCGACTGCTGCCAAGGCCGATCATATATTATTGCTCCGATCAGATATTGTTGCTCCGATCATTCCGATGCCGCATTAGGATTGGAACAACCCGACATTGATGCGGAACGAGAAAACACGAAATAAATTGCTCTCTGGGGAAGGTTAAGGAGTAATAAACGGCCTGGGCGGGTGGTAATTCATTTCTATTTAATACACTGGGTCTACGCTATCAATATTGATTATTTGTGAGCTGTAGGCCAAGCTGCAGAGGAGGAACATGATGGTTCACAGCTCTACATTGATTCCCTGCAGCAGATAATTCAAGATTTGCTGCAGGTATTCTCTATTCACCCATACAACATGTTATATAGATGCAGCACAACATTTGGACTGAGATATGGGCAGCAATTAGACTTCTGGATGAGAAACATGCCAACTTGCTCCCCAGGACATGGGTTATCATAGTACATGGATTCCCTGACGGCTGTCGAGTCCTCTAGCTGAACCAAAACTTTTGTGTTCCTGGGAAAAGGCAATATAGGCTTGCAAACTTTACACTTAAATGAGAAACATGATAGTTGGCTTGTTTCTCATGTAATAATGTACCAAATTGCCTCTAGTATGATGCAGGCATGTTCTACTTGTTTAGCCAAATATCTTCCATCTACAGAGTTTGGTGGTAGGTGTTCAGGAAATTGAGCTACACCGGACTTTCCAGCCATCAACTTGTGGTACAAATAATAACAAGCACTGCAACTTTTCGTTCGAACTCGCGCCCAGTGCCCATTGGGCACTCCAAAGCACATATTATATCAACCAAACAGAGTAAAATGCAAATATATGTTGTTTGTAGCGGTACTCTGTCCGATTCTCGCCTTCGAACGTTGTCAGTGTGATTGTTGAAAAATAATTGAACCTGAATCGCCAAATAACCAACCCTCGGTGCAGCATCTGGTATGTAGACTGAGAAGAGTCTTAGGGTCTTCAACCAATTCTTCTAAGAAATGTACATAGGAAAAATGCTTTCAAGTCCTTTGTGCTCTTCAAGATACCAAGGGAGCGCACCAAACATTGTGCTGCAGTTCCAGATCCATGTCCAAGCAGTAAAGAATATCACTCTTCCATACCACACTACATTGATTTTCCCAAGCACCGAGACAGTGTTTCCTGCACAAAAAAAAAGATTTTGTGTAAGAAGATGCCTAAATGACACACGGCAGCTTTGTTATATTCACAAGCGGCGGACTGGAGTTTCTCAGTTCCGTAACTTGTTCTAAATATGACCACTGAGGATAGGAATCTAACCAAAACAAGCTAGGAATACATATTATGGTGTTTAGATGAATAGTACACATGCATGGAATGTCCAATAAGCACTGGGCGCGAGTTCGAACGAAAAGTTGCAGTGCTTGTTATTATTTGTACCACAAGTTGATGGCTGGAAAGTCCGGTGTAGCTCAATTTCCTGAACACCTACCACCAAACTCTGTAGATGGAAGATATTTGGCTAAACAAGTAGAACATGCCTGCATCATACTAGAGGCAATTTGGTACATTATTACATGAGAAACAAGCCAACTATCATGTTTCTCATTTAAGTGTAAAGTTTGCAAGCCTATATTGCCTTTTCCCAGGAACACAAAAGTTTTGGTTCAGCTAGAGGACTCGACAGCCGTCAGGGAATCCATGTACTATGATAACCCATGTCCTGGGGAGCAAGTTGGCATGTTTCTCATCCAGAAGTCTAATTGCTGCCCATATCTCAGTCCAAATGTTGTGCTGCATCTATATAACATGTTGTATGGGTGAATAGAGAATACCTGCAGCAAATCTTGAATTATCTGCTGCAGGGAATCAATGTAGAGCTGTGAACCATCATGTTCCTCCTCTGCAGCTTGGCCTACAGCTCACAAATAATCAATATTGATAGCGTAGACCCAGTGTATTAAATAGAAATGAATTACCACCCGCCCAGGCCGTTTATTACTCCTTAACCTTCCCCAGAGAGCAATTTATTTCGTGTTTTCTCGTTCCGCATCAATGTCGGGTTGTTCCAATCCTAATGCGGCATCGGAATGATCGGAGCAACAATATCTGATCGGAGCAATAATATATGATCGGCCTTGGCAGCAGTCGGAAACGCAATGTGCAAATGTAGAATTCTCAGAGAGACATGCAGCCAGAAATAAATGCGCGTGTAAAATAAAATGAGATTCTGAACACACAAAAATGAGTGCATTACAACAAGCACTCATAATTACATGCGCAGTGCAGCGCAATTTCGGTGCAGGCCAGAAAATAATAGCACACATGTTTGCCTGCATCTAGCTCAGGCACGCAGATTTACAGGCGTGAAGCACCGGAATCTGGGTGCATCCCAGAAAATAAATGTGAAGCACCCAGAATTACATGTACTGTTTTGATGCACCGAATTTCAGTGCACATTTAAATTTATTATGTATACATCCACAATTGGATGTCTGCTAGATCAGAATGCACCGAATTGTGAGTGCCGGCCGAAACAATTTTTTTGCAGGCATCCAGAATTGAATGCCTGGTATTTTAGGCTGCACCGAGATTTAGGTGCAGCCCGGGAAATAAATAGTGCACCTAAATGTGGGTGCAGGTCGACGCAAGGCATGCAAAATTGGATGCATCGAAAGCTCTGTGCATTCATAATGCCAGGCACGTAAATTTACATGCGTAATGCGTGAAGCACCGGAATCTGGGTGCATCCCAGAAAATATGTGTGAAGCACCCAGAAGTATATGTGCTATTTTGATGCACCGAAATTTCAGTGCACATTTATTACATAAGGCATCCATAACTGGATGTCTGCTGGTTCAGAATGCACCGAAATGTGAGTGCCGGCTAAAACAAGAATTTTGTAAAGCATCCAGAATTGAATGCCCGGCATTTTAGCCTGCACCGAGATTTAGTTGCAGGTCGACGCAAGGCATGCAAATTTGGATGCACCGAAATGTGGCTGCAGGCCATTGAAAAGCATCCAAAAGTGGATGTGCACTATTAGAGGAGGCATCCACATTTGTGTGCATTTTAAAAAGTGAGAGGCACTCAATTTGCGAAGCATTTATTTGAGGAAGCACCAAAATCTCTGTGCATCCCAGAAAAATGGATAATGCACGGAAATTTGGCTGCAGGCCATTGGAAAGCATCCAAAAGTGGAGGGCACTATTAGAGGAGGCATCCACATTTGCATGTATTCTGGGGAAAAAAGAGGCACCCAAAATTGGACGCAGAGCATCAGAGATGCACCGAAATCTCTGTGCATCTCCGAAATGAATAATGCACTGAAATGTGGGTGCAGGTCAATGGAAGGCATCCAAAACTCAATGCAGACCATTAGAGATGCACCGAATTCTCTGTGCATCCCAGAAAAATAAAAGCGAAACAGATGCAGGGTGTTATAGAAGCATAGAAATTTGGGTGCATCCCTCAAATTATTGGGAGGCATCCATGATTGGATGCGCCGTATTAAAAAATAAGAAACACTTATATTTGGGTGCAGCGAGGTGCACATGCAGCGACTGATTGACAGAAGGTCCGCCGGTCGACCCTCCATCAGCTCACCGGCGGTACATCAGACAACGCAGATGTGAGCCCTGTTTGGTGCCACGGGACATCTTGGCTATATCTGTATTATATAGTAGATATCTACTTGCTTCATTTTTTCACTATACTTATAGTATACCCACGATACCCTATCTGCTCTTCCTTTTATACACACATCTTGCTTGATCTTTTTCCTATTATACCCACTATACCCATGTCTCCTTTTTGCTTGTGTACACGTACAGTACGATACCCCCTTGTTCCACAATTTACTTTTGTTTCGCGGCTGCAAAACGGGATCAGGTTGGGCGGTCACGCCGTGACAATCATTTTTGCTTGCTTTGACCACGCCTGCCGATTCTCGAGCCCAAATATGTGTCATGCTGGTCTAATTTCTGGATAGTGGTCACACCATTGGTACCGAGACCAACTCTGCATTCTGGAACTTTTGGCCAGGGCTTGTCCGAGTCGAAATACTGTAAATTTAAATATTTGCGTCATTCATTTCACTGAATCAGAAATTGGAAGCTACCGATGCGCAAAGGATTGCACAGGGTAAAGCAAGAGGAACATTTCCCGGGTTTGAATGCTGGTCTTCATATACCTAAAGGCATGAACCAGAAATCGGTTTGCGAACTAGAGGAACCATATTCCGAGTCGTTCGCAAGCGTATGTACCTCGCTCCCCACGGTAGCATGCTGGCCTTTCACGCGGGAAGACGACGCACGCAAATTGTGCAGTGTTCTGTGGTAGCTGTATTTTTATTGGCTGAGCTGTTCTCACTCACCACTGCCCGGGTCGCGCGTTTTGCCACAGACACTTATATAGTGCCATCAGTGCTGACTCATCGCGGTTGCGAGCCTACAAAATACGCACGAACGGAGCTTATATTATTCGTGATGACAGTATGCGAGAATAAGGCGGTGGATGAGGAAAGAGAAGTAAATATAAGTCCGGTAATAAAGGTCCGATGAAGCAAGCAGAAAGGTCATTATTTTGCCGCCTTCTCCGCCATAGCATACAGCACATCGCGGTCGCCCGATTCCTCGACTAAAGCGCGGAGCTTCCCGTCCTTGATCTTCAAAAGCGCCTTGGGGTTGTCGAATTCGACCTTGGGATGAACGGTTAGACAGATACATGAGGGAATTAATGGAAAGGACTCACGACGCGACCGGCATCCAATACCATCTGAATATTCAGATTAGTATGAGAGGAACTCACAAATATGTAGTGCTCACGATTTTGTCCGCATCCATGATCGTCTGTAGACGATGGGCCACGGTGATGAGCGAGACGTCGCTCGGCAGCTCTTCGCGCAGAGACGTCTGGATGATGGCGTCGGTTTTGTAATCTGTCCAATCGTAAACACACAGAACACGAAAAGAATGGCAGGGGATGGTCACCGATAGCAGATGTGGCTGTCAGGATTGTTTCAGTGAGTGAACATAATCTGACGAGCAGGACGGGAATATGCACCTTCGTCCAGAATCAAGATCTTGCTTTTCCGCACGATTGCCCTGTACAGAGCTTCAGCTAAGGATGGTCAGTGATAGGAAAATCTCACCTTGCAAGCGCAAAAATCTGTCTCTGTCCTATAGAGAGATTATTTCCGCCAGCGGAAATGGCGCTGTCCAGTGTTATCCGCCCCTCGTCCATTTCGCTCTGAAGAGCAAAGAGACCGGCAGCCCACAGTGCGGAGTTGAGCTCGGCGTCGTCGTATTGGCCGAATGGATCCAGGTTGGCGCGCAGGGATCCACTGAGGAGCTCGGGCTGAAAGAGGGGACGGCCATTAATCTACAGTCAGATGAAGAACGCTGCGATGACTGACGACTTGTGGGATGATAGTGATGCTGGAGCGTAGTGCGTCCAGATTCAATTCCGACGTGTCTACGCCGTCGTAGATAATCGAGCCTTCGGTAGGGATGCATCTCAAGAGCGAGAGTGTCAATGAGCTCTGCCAAAATAATCAATAACCCATCTGGTATGAGAAACGAAGTGATACCTTCCCGGATCCAGTACGCCCGACTGCAAAACAAGTCAGCCATCATCCCAGCAGCAGACTCGCAGAGTGAATTCTCACCAATCCCAATGCGTTCCCCAGACTTGACATGGAAGGAGATCCCGTGCAGCACACTAGGGCCATCATCCGAATATTTCGCCGAGAGGTTCTCAACCCGCAGGTCGCCGCTCGCGGGCCAGTACGCTGGGGGCTTCCCAGCCTCCGTGACAGGCTTTTCGTGTTCGATGTTGACGTAGCTCCGGATCCGCTCCAGACTGGTAGATAGAACATGAGTGCCGTAGGATAAGAGGCCGCGAACTTAGTACCTGTTGGCTACATACCAAGTAAGTAAATGACCAACTTGTCCAAGGTATGACTGGGTACGTACCTTGCACTTCAAACTCGTTGAGGCCCCGAACCTGTTGGGCGGGACGGGCGGGTGAGTAACAACGCACTGCAATCGGGAAAGAACACTGACAACCCAAAGCAGCATGGAGGTAAAGGAAACAGACATCGAAACGACGAAGCCAGTTTCCGCGGCGGAGGTGTGCGCGACATAAACCAGGTATATTGCAAGCGCCGCGTTGAAACTGTTTCCCAATATGTCAATTCGGGTTGACACCCACCTACGCGCGGGGGATGAGACGGAAGTTCCAGGAAAGAAAACGCAACCGCACCTGTTCATATTGTATGAGGCACGCGCGGTTCGCGAGTATCGGTCGATCCGAGATAACGATTCGATGCCGAACTTATCCTGAGCTCCATAAGCCCGAACGGAGACTTGTAAGGCGGGGTTTGTTAGTGGACGTATACTATATATGGATGTGATTACATACCCAAGCCCGCTATCGCTGCCCCGAAGCTAGAAGGAGGCCCAGTCGACAAGTAACCACGATGTGAATCGGCAAAAACGTACTGAGCAAGAACCGGCGCGCGTGTGTTAGACATGAAACGCTTCGCCGGCAGTTGGGCAGCGATGTAGATCTGCCCCATCCATCCACCCACCGCACCGATGAGAAGACCGGGGAAGAAGAAGACCGGTGTGTATACGATAATAGCGATGAATTTGGCCTTGAATTGTGATGTGGATAAGTCTACGCAAAGTAGGAAAGAACCTCAACTTACGAACATGGCGGAAGTCAAGACTTTTAAAAAAAGAAAATGAGTGCAAGACAAAAGGAACTGGAAGAAGGCAGTACCTGAAATACCGTACAAATGATTGGCAAGTGAATCGTCGACGGCCCGGATGTCATTCGTGACGCGGGCGATGATGCGCGAAGTGGGTGTTACATCGAGCCACCTGTCCGTCGCAAGGTTTCATTCAGTCTAAGCAGAAGGCAGAAGACAAATCAATCACCTCAAAGGGGCACTGAGAATCGAGGCAATGAGGCGTTGGTGTATCGTCTTTGACGCTCTGAGCTGTCCAAACACGACCATAATGAATATCACACCAAAGAAAAGCAGGTTCACAAATATGATTCCAATAAACAGTGTCATGAAGCTCAAGTGATTGTCAGCAGGAATCCGATGGTAATGGTATGAGTTGGGCTTACAGTAGGACAGGCACGTCCGAAGCGGGATAGAAATCGTATTGCCGGGCCCAGTACCCAAGCAACCACGTTCTCAGCACCCCGAAAGCTTGTTCGAAGAGAAGACCGAAAACCCAGGAGCCGAAAAACAGGACTCGGTGGTTGCCGGCCATAGCGAACAAATACATCTTCACTGAGTAGTCATGGTATTAGTGTGGAATCTCAGGAAGAAAGAAAAACAAACCCGCTGCGGGGCTAACATGTCCTTCGTGAATTTCCTCTGCGACAATAAGCTTTCCATCCGATTTCGGAACAGCAGCCTCCTGTGTAGTTGGTGCATCTACTTCTTGCTCAACCTTGTCGAGAGCCTTTTGGTCCTCACGAATCTGTGCCGCCAGCGGACCCCTTGCAAGTTCTGTGACGGAACCTTGGCTCTTCACCGTCCCATCAACACCGAAGGTGACAACGAAGTGAGCGATTGGGCGAGCTTGGAGGATGGGTCATTGAGGCACACAAACACAAAACAACCAAATTGTACCTAATGCAACGTTGTGCGTCTGCAAGATTCGTGAATGAGAATTCTTGCTTAGCTAATGGCACCGCCACTTACGACAAGGATGACCGTTCTGCCCTTGAGAAGGTCTCCACCAAAACACTTTTCGACTATCCACTGCGCCGTGTGGACACTGAGATGAGGCGTAAGTCGGACGAAGGAAGCCGGACAGATAGACTTACTCCAGCGCTGCTAAAACATCGTCCAGCAGGAGGATGCTGGCCGTCGAGTACTGGTCGCACCGTCAGATCGAAACGTCTGTATGCATGAAGCTGGGCCTTACCACAGCTCGGGCAAGCGTAAGTCGTGCTTTCTGCCCTCCAGAGAGGGTCAAGCCTGAGCTGTTCGATTAGAAGAATGCATCTCGACAAAGGCAATGCGCACCCTTCTCGCCAACCTCCGTTTGATCCCCAGCCTGGAATAAGTCGAGGTCCTGCTCCAACGCGCACTGGTAGATAACCTTCTTGTAGCGCTCTTCGTCAAGCGGGGTGTCGAAGATGATATTGTCCTGGAACCATCTCAGCATCTTGAACAATAGGTGCACGAGTATACGAGTACCTTGATGGTCTCATTAAGGACCCAGGACTCCTGCGCTGCGTAGGCGACCCCGGCACCACGAGGAAGATTGTACCACGAATCTGGCGATGACGGAATCCAGTGCATCTCGCCCAACAGTGCGTGGAGTAGCGACGTTTTCCCTTTCCATGAATCAATGAATCGCAAGATTAGACCGCAAAAAGGAATAATACCTGATCCAGTGGGCCCAACCACGAGATTGATCCGGCCACGCTTAAAGATTAATTCTTCTTCGATCTTAAGCAGGAACTTGCGCCGCGAGGGCGTCAAAGCACCATCTGTGTCTTTTGACCAAGAGAAAGTCGCGTTGCGGAAGCCGATTCGTTCGTCTGCCACCGGTTCGGCAGGAAAGAGGACGAGGGGGCCGGCCGTTTCGTCAAAGGAGTCCAACAACTCAGACTACGATAGGCGTAAGATATGGACGGATCTACGGATGTATGTGACTTGCCTTGCGCAAGAAGTCGTTTAGTCGGTCCAAAGATACTTTTCCATTGACTGCCCTATTAAGATACCAGGTGACCTGTAGAATCTAAGCGAAGTGCTCAATTGTGGGGCTCAAAAAGTACCTGTCCGATATTGTCTCTCAACAAATCGAAAACGGTGATGCTCGAAAACACTTTGGAAGCATTAAGCGGCTGTCCCATAACGATAGTCTTTCGACTAGTTAGTCATTTTACATAGCAAAAAAAGATGATACCAACACTGCACATCGTTTCAGTGTTCATGAAGGTGTGAGAAAATGAAGACCCTCACTATATTCCGAAAGTGGCGACCATAGTGACAACAGGGATGACGAAGCTGTTCGGTGATCATTAGCTCAAACGAGTAGTGCAGGTGGTTGCACAGACTTGGCGAAGGCGCTAGCAAGAACGAGAAACAAACGCTTCCGGAGCCAGATAAGCTCCTCGTCTCTCTAAATGAAGATGTCAGCATCTCCGGGCAAGCGTTGTACGAGATGCTATACCTTGGCGGAAATTCTGTCCTTCATCTTCGTCTCCCAACCGAATAATTTCACCTTGACATGCAGTTAGCAAGCCACTTTTGAACGCCGACAGTTACCGACCATTCGGAGTACATTTACGGCTACAAATGCATTTCAGCAGATGAGAGTTGAACTGACAAGTCGCGGACCTTCGCTGACGCTTTGGACTCGTTCGTCCGTTCGCTTGATGCGCTCTTTTTGTACAGATTGGACGAGTTTTGCCACTAAAATAAGAATGAGTAGTCAATAATCAACGAAGATGGGCCACTGACTATAGCCTGGCACGGGAGTAAGCACGAGAATGGAACCCAGGCCGACCCAAGCAGCCCATCCCAAAAGTAAGTGCAGGAACCAGACAGAAATCGCTATCTGCAGGGGAATATAAACAACAAGGTACGTAAAATCTCTGCCTTCTGTGATATTGCCTAGCAGAAAATCAGCTGCAGTACATACAATGAGCATGAGGCACGAACGAACCAAGGTCGGTCGTCACAAGATTGTTTATTCTACCAGTCAGATTGGGTTGCGCTTTCGTGGCGGGCTTGGTCGGTTCCTTGGAATCCTTGCTGGCTGTCGATTTGGTGCTCCGAGAACTCGCCTGTAGGGTGGCAGTGCCGGCACTCGAGCTTGATTCTCCGTTTTCTTGTGTAGTCATGGATTGTGTTTCGTCAATGGCCCCAGCTTCGTCAACGGTCTCAGCATCAGACTCGGCGCGAGAAGCAGTCTCGGGGCTCTCGACAGCAGGAGCTGCAGGGCCAACCTTCTCTTTCTCTGCAGTAGTTTCTGCCTTCATACGGATCCGTAAACTGACTGGCATTAGCCCTGATGAGAACGCGAAATAAGCTCTTCACCTGTGGGCGAAAACTAGCTGGGTTATGATGGCCTCAGTCCGCACGAGGGTACGGGTCTGAAAGCAGGTGTCAGCCATGTAGCTATTACCTGATTAACGATACGCACGCCGAAGAAAACGTAGAACTGGAATGCAAGTGCCCCTACAAAGAAGGTTAATCTCGCTGAATGGTTATTTTTGACGAATTCCTAACCGAATGTTGGACCAAAAAAGAGAATTAATATCCAGACCCAGGGGCGAACCAGAGTATTTTCATCGTGACTTTCCAAGTATCTATTGCATCGTTATTGGCACAATCTTTGATCTAAAGGGCATTCCCATGCGTACTTGAGCAATTGTTGCATTGCAATTGGGCTGTAAATCAAATTAGTTCGCGGCGGCGCTCTTAATGCGAGTCGCGTACCTTGAGAAATTTGCCAGGACTCGAAAAGCCTGCAGCAAGGCCATCAAGCTCACTTCAACTCTGAAGATGCGCATGAGTCCGAAAAATATGTGACGTTTCTTGCTTCCAGAAAATGTATCCAAGTGCTGTCAGGAACAGAGAATCAGAGCTGCGTAATTCGGGTCATTGGTGACGGTGACCAACCGGGAAGCTTGTTGCCCTGAGATGGCTCGATGCATCAGTGTCGCAGAGTGGATAAAGCTCGTCTTCTTTTAGCTCAGAATTGCGATACCCCAAAAAGACTATGCGATCCAAGAAAAAATAAAACGCGAACGCAATTATGGATGCTGTCTGCTCAGGATTGGGTGTTTTCATGGGATGCTATTCCATCGATGAACGACTGTTCCGCACGAAATTAAATAAGGGCGCACCAAAGGGTCAACTGGAATATATTGGCGGGGTGTGAAGAGAGGCACAACGATGGCGGTCGCAAAAAGGAGGGATATTTTAGCCCAAAGGATGGGCCCTTCGTGCAGATCTTCCGGCACCCGAGTAAATGTGGCAAGAGGAAACACATCGCGATATACGTAGACAGCGAACGCGACGAATAGCACAGTATTCGCGTGTCGAATTAACTGCTGTCGGGTGCGCGTGGAGTTGGTCGAGAGCAAGGCCAAAAGTGACGCGTACAGCTGATCTGGTCGCGTGAGCTAGCGTTGCTTGCTGCAAACGAATACTTACGTAAGTCAGCGACATAGCCGCTTCCTCGTGTCGACATTTTTGGTCTTCAGCGGTGACAAAGCATGCGATAGAAAGGGCGAAGAGGCCAACACATCCAATCAATCGGCCTACCCTGTAAACGAGGATGGCGCCGTAGCCGATACCCGGAGTAGGAGTCTTGTCGGGCGTTCCTGCTCTACCAATGCCTATGCGTCGGAAGCCATCTTTGACCAATGTTAGGGAGAGCACGAGGTGAACAAGCAGAATTAACGCGGAAAGGGACGCGACGCCGAGTGGAATAAGAAGTGTAGCTGGTCGGATGGTAGGGTCCAATTGGACAGGTATTAAATCCAGGACCACCTGAATAACGCCCGGCTCAGTAAGACTCATCTTGTTGCGAGCAGGATGGGTTCAAGTCTCCGAGAGCGCTAATATGTCAAGAGTGAGTCAGAGCCTGAGAGTGTAGCATTATTGTAACAATCGATCAGTATTTTTAGAAACGGTCGCAAGAAGTTTTCGCGTTTTCTGCAATGCCATTGATACGCCTGCGGCGCGTCTGAGAGCGGAGCTAAACCAAAAAGTGATGTGAAACCGCTCTGAGGGCCGAGGATGGGAACAGGTAAGAGTTTTTTTTAGCGAAAGCTTATGAAGGTGCTCGCAGAATCCCACACAAACGGGGGAATGGAACAACTGGTGCAGTAACGACGTAGACTGCGCGGGACGGATGGAGACGATAAGAACGACGAGGGACACGACGAGGGACGCGAGGACGAGGGCAGAAGACTTAGATTCGACTCAAAGATGGGGCAAAAACTTGTTATTTCACGTACAAAAGGGCACTACATATAATAGATGAGCTATGACCAAGGAGAAATAAAATACGATGTTGACAGAATACTTGGCAGCGGAGAATGGAGCGCCACAACCAGCACAGGTATTATTGGAATATTGAGAAATATGCCAGGGCATAAAGATGCAAAACAGATGCTGTGGCCGACACGGAGAAAAGCGGGGAAGATGGTGATCACAGATAAGAGTAATTTGGTGCTTGAAAAGGATAGAATGGACGCCTTGACAGCGAGCGGCGATCTAGCATAGTGGCTAAGCAAGACGAGAGCGAGTGAGGAGAGAGCTTGGAGAGAGTCAGGAGACGCGACGTTTTGTTTGGCTCGGAAGGTGTTGTAAAACCGGCTTGCTGATCCGTTTACGCGGCTAGCGCTCAGGACTGGCTACTCTTTCAGCCGACTGACCTCGATTGCAAATGAATGACTCGATACACACTGAAATAATTTGGCCTCCTCGTCGGGTCCGGCGTCATCGGCATCCTTCTCGTTGCATCAACCAGTTCATAGCCCAGTCGTTTTTGAGGTGGGTCTTAACGGCAGTCGAAGTTTGCTGCAAGCCTCGGAGTGGCGACACGCTCGGTTATCGTTTAATTTAGGCTACGATAAAACGAGATAAGTATGGGCGGTCATCTTTGGAGTCTTTGGCGTTCATTTCGATCTCTCTCGGCATTCGTTCATCTTGGGACTGTATGTTACGATGGCACGAAACACGGGGGGCGGCAGTTGTCGTTGCACCAGCGCGAACGAGCTCGTCCGTGCAGCTGAGAACGATGGCTGGGAGACTTGGCGCGTTCGACGCGTTCCTACCACAAAATGCTCGCGCTCCTCCCCAGCCTCCTCCATTTCCTCCAAGAGCCTCGCCGCTCAAATCACCGGCGTTGTCGCCGCCAGCTTCGACCTCGTCAAGGCTAGCTCATCCGTCGGTATCAAGGACAGCTTCCAGGGCGCCACTCGTACCACTGCGTTCATCCTCGATTCTACCCGCTGTGCACTGTCCAACAGCATACTCTCGTCGCCCAGCCTATTATTCTTCGGCTTCATCATCATATTCGCCAGTCTCGTTTGCACGTTCGGCGCAAAAGGATTTTTCAAGTCGTCCACACTACAGGCAAAAGCCAGCGCATGCGAAAAACACATGCATTCGACGCATGTGGTTCGCATGTGGAGCTGTGGCAAACAAAGGCGAATAAATGCCTCTTTGATTCACAAAGGCTAGACAAAGCAAAAACAAAGGGCAGGCAGAATTTCCCAGTGTCAGGGGAATTCTGCCTGTCCTTTGTCAGTCCTTTGTCTGCCCTTTGTGAATCAAAGGGATGTTGACTTGTCTTTGTTTGCCACACCTGCACATGCGAACCACATGCATCGAACGCATGTGGTTTTCACATGCGCTGGCTTTTGCCCGCAGTGCCACCTCGCCTCCAGCGCATCCGGTTCCCGATGCGCACCGTAACGGTCTTGAAGCTGCGCCTCCCAGTTGCCCTCTTTCCAGCAATCATCCTCCCCCTCCTCCACCTATTGACCCCGCTTCTGATAACCACGCAAGCGTTTATTCCCATGAGCAATTATTCTACTCGTGATCGTCGTTGCAGTTCTGGTCACGATCCTCGCCTTCAGGCTGTCGGACAGGTTGTCGGACAACGCGCCTTTCGTTTCTGTCGCCTTCGAATACACGGTCGGATGCCCCACCAAGGTTGCCAGGATCAAAGCGCTAATCACTTCCTCAATTCTCGATGTTCCCCGTGCTCGAATCTTCACGTTGATCGGGGTCGCTTACATGGCCATCTCCCTCTACTTCTTCGTTGCTTTTGCGTATCGAAGATTGCGGCGCAAGGCAGATTATTACATGCAGTCTTTGTTTCCCGCTCCAGACCTCCCACACTGGTTGCGCTCCTTCGGCATCTGTAGCTGCCTTCCTGGTCCTGTTATTTTCGCGAGTATGCGGGCGGTCGACTTCTACTTTGATCTGGACCTCTTCCACTCTTTTGATAACGGTTATATTCTTACAGCGACGCTCGAGCTTATTCGTCCCTTCATCTGTGGTCTTCCGGATGTCTTCTCGCTTCTCGAGACGCCGGTAAGCTCCCTTCTCTCGCGTTTTCATCTCTCATATCACTAACGGCGGCTTCCCGCAGATGATATTTGGTCCGGCGGCGGCGCTTGCTACAATGCTCCTTCTCCATTACGGTTCTTTAGTTCCTCGGCCGTCTGCTCATGCTCGTCGTGCATAGCCATGACACACAAGTCGTCTACATTTTAATCATTCTGTCGTCACTTTGGCATCAGCGGAAGATTTTCTTTACGGACGCGGAGCAGCGAGCCATGCATGCGGTCATTGAGCGTGCGTCTCCCTTGTGGAATTCTTTGGATGTGGGATTCAAAATAGTATGTCAATCCTATCATGTACCTCTTCATACACTTCACTGACCAATTCCAGGTTCTCATTGGCCCCGCCATGGTTTATTATCTCCGTTACTACATTGTATGCGATCTCCTATGTACCTCCATGATTTGCCTAATTCCGCTCAGGTTCCGGTTCTTTTCGCCCTCGTAGCACGCATCCAAAAAGTCAAGGCTCGCGCCCGATGGCGGCTTGAAAGCTGAGCAGTATGCTTACCATTGTGTGTTTATTTTCCCCTTCCTTTCGAACGCAGACAAACTGACCCTCGAATATTAGATACCCGATCCAACTTTATTACTTCCTGTCTTTCACCCAAAGCGGCTCGGTCCGAAAATCAGTTAGCGGCTCGAAGAACGACGACGGCCTCGACAGCCAGTAGAAAGTGTCAACGCAGCGTGTACAGCAGACACTCCCACGGATCGATCGCAAGGGAAGGCGCATTCAATGTACTTATAGTATACCCGCGATACCCTCTTCCTTTTATCTACACATCTTGCTTCATCTTTTTCTTATATTATACCCACTATACCCATGTCTCCTCTTTACTTGTGTACACGATACCGTCTTATCCTAACTTTATCTTCTTTCGCGGCTGCAAAATAGGACCAAGCCGGTCACGCCGTGACAAAGTCATTTTTGCTTGCTTTGACCACGACCGCCGATTCTCGAGCCCAAATATGCGTCATACTGGTCTAATTTCTGGATAGTGGTCACACCACTGGTACTGAGACCAACTCTGCATTCTGGAATTTTGGACAGAACTTGTCCGAGTCGAAGTACTGTAAATTTAAATATTTGCGTCTTTCACTTCACTGAATCAGAAATTGGAACTGCCACCGATACGCAAAGGATTGCACAGGGTAAAGCAAGAGGAACCTTTCCCAGGTTTGAATGCTGGTCTTCATATAACTAAAAGTATGAACCAGAAATTGGCTTGCGAACTAGACCATATTCCGAGTCGTTCGCAATGTCCCGAGAGCGTATGTACCTCGCTCCCAACGGTAGCATGCTGGCCTTTCACGCGGGAAGACGACGTACGTAACTTGTGCAGCTGTATTTTTAATGGCTGAGCTGTTCTCACTCGCGACCCGGGCAGCCGAAGCCAGTGGTGTGTTCCCCTTTCTCTTCTGCGTTTGGCACAGGTGCAGAGATGATCTCACTCAATCTCCTTGCGAGCCGGAACAGTTCTGGGAAAGGAACACTGAATCCCACAGTTCGAAGCGCTGAAGAGCCATTCGAGGCCATTCGCCGCATTACTTCCTCGTACCGGAGTGACAGCCACAGCTATCTTCAAGTGCTGTTCAATACCGCCTGCCTACTTAACGCTTCACCTTCGTGTCATGTGGCATAATTCTCAGTTGGCCCCAGCCTTGCTGCTACTCTCATGCCAGATCCTCTTGCTCTCATCGGTGTGCTTGGGCAATGCTATAGTGGTGCTGTCCAGGCCTACTTGTTCATCCAAACAGCCATCGAATTCCCAGATACCGCGGCTAAACTCGTTATCCAACTCGAGGTCGAACGCATCCGCTTTCAGCTCTGGGGAAGGAACTCCGGTGCCGATTCTGATGCGTTGCGTCCCGGCCTCGCCCCATTCGCATCCTTGATCATCGACATTCTGACCCAAATTCAACGGTTGTTGTCCGACTCCGACAAATTAAAAGCGAAATATGGACTCGCTAGCAGCATGGATGGCACCGCGGGTATTCGGGCAACAATGCCCGGAAATTTTGCGCTTGCAGACAACGTTAAGGAACTGCTGCGCTTCGCATTCGCATTCACCGCTACCGAAAGGGGGCGGAAAATGGGGGCTGCAGTTAATCCTTCGGGTCGTAGTTCATGGCGCAAGGGCGTTCACCGTTTGTCTTGGGCGCTCGCGTCGAAGACACACTTTGAGCGCTTGATAGCGGAATTGCGGCGCTCCACCGACAGCCTCAATCAACTGCTGCGAGAATCTCAGTTGACGGTGTTATCGCAGCAATGGCATTCAATTGGAATAAATGCCGTTGCTCGTGCTAACGACCCACGAGTCCTGAAAGCTCTTCAAGAGGCTACGGCTGATGATGAAAATTGCCAGGAGATATTCTCCATGGCAAAACGCAAGACAATCCTCATTGCCGACGAGGATGGTTGGACATCGAATTCTGGGAACTACAAGCTTCTCTCGAAGAAGGATTTCGAGCTTCCATCCAACTTTACCAGTCTGTCGCGGTGCATTGCCAAGTACAGACGCAAGGGACGCTCTGTTCTTATTGAGCGCAGAAGCTACCAGGCCCATAACCAGACTGAACTCTTCTTTCGTCTTCACCAGCTCATCAAGCTTGTGAACGCGTCTCCAAGCCAGAATTTGCTCTGCGAAGGATATTGGAGCGAACCGCGCAGATACTGCTGGTATCTCGTCTACAGATTCCCTCGTCAGACCATCGCACCGTCACCAAAAATACCATCTGAACCTCTTTCCTTGCGCCTTCTCATATCTACCAGGATGACCTACCGCCCTCCTCTCGAAGCGCGCCTAATACTCGCCTGTGCCCTTGCTGCCTCATTCTCACGCTTCTACGGGAGCAAATGGCTGCACAAAGCCGTTCGGAGTGAGAACATCGTGTTTCCGCGCATCGACTCGAGTGCGTCGTACGACATCGCACATCCAATAGTCGTTGGCTTTACAGAGTTCTCACGACCGTTAAATCCGCTCCCAAGTACTCTACCAATACACGGAGTATCTCAGTATTCAGTACAACCATTGTCGCACCCGTCCTTCGACCTCCCCGCGGAATATCGCATGCGCTACCACCCGCAATATCTCAAGACTCGCACCCCGTACAATATGGCGTTTGACATATACTCGTTTGGATTAGTGCTCGTCGAGATTGGGGCGTGGCTTCCGCTAGAGAGCTTCCAGACATCTGAATCCAGGTCTGATGAGTCCTTGATGCGGAAGATTATGAAGTGGCAGGAAAAGGAGCTCGCCTACATGATGGGCACCCCATATAAAGACGTGGTGCGATGGTGCCTGACCAGGAGTGCTGGGAGCGAAGCAGACCTGGCAGTGGAATTTTACACAAAGGTTGTTATCCCGCTGTCGAATATTTCGAGATGGGAAGGTCGGTAATTGAACAATAAACTGCAAATTGAAGGTGTTGTCTTCATGTTGCATATTTATATTATCGAAGAGTCGTATTATTGCAGTGAATTCATTCTTTCGCCGACGGTTCAACTAGTAGACCTACCACGCATAGACGGGACACCGCTGGCCACGGGTGACCCGTACGGCGCATACATATATATCTCTGCTTCTGACATCTGAAGGAGACTTTGTATTATTCCAGTCCAAATATTGCAACGGACGGACTCACCTGAGTTTGCGACATTTAGTTTGCGACACAAGTTGGGCATGGGAAGGTGTCGATACGCAGGTACCTTGCCGATGGTGCGTGTTTCTAACTCGTATTTTCCTAACTGGTACTTCGCATACTTCAAGTTCGCTCGCAGGTACATATCTCGTACGACGGTGTCAGCCAATCGTGCCTCATTCGAGCGTCGCGACTTTCCAGTCTCCTCCAAGAAGGCAGCAGCAAGGCCGTCCGGAAAGGATTGTAACATCATGATCCGCGCTTGATGAGAGTCAATAGACTCGTTACCAGTCTGTAAACGAATCCGAAAAAAATGCGGCAAGCGCTTCGGTGTAAACACCGAAGTGCTTGCCACATTTTCGGCCAATTGGTTACAGACTGGTAACGAGTCTAGAGAGTCAAAGGATGGGCCCTTCGTGCAGATCTTCTGGCACTCGAGTAAATGTGGCAAGGGGAAACACATCGCGATATACGTAGACAGCGAACGCGGCGAATAGCGCAGTATTGGCGAGCTGAATGAACCGCTGCCGTGTGCGCGTGGAGTTGGACGGTCGAGAGCAAGGCCAAAAGCGACGCGTACAGCTGGTATGGTCGCGTCAGCTAGCATTGCTTGCTGCGAACTTGAACACTTACGTATGTCAGCGACATAGCCGCCTCCTTCTGTCGCCATTTTATGAGGTGTTCACTACGAAGGGAAGTCGCGGAAAGGGCAAAGAGGCCAATGCATCCAACCAATCTGGCTACCCTATGAACGAGGATGGCGCCGTAGCCTACCAGAAGTGGGAGCCTTCTCCGACGTTCCTGCTCTACCAATGCCTATACGTTGGAGGCCATTTTCGACCAATGTGTAAGAGAGTGCAAGGTGAACGAGCAGAATTAACGCCGAACAGGCCGCGACACTGAGTGGAATAAAAAAAGAAGCGTAGGGCTGAATTGGACAGGGGTGAAAGTGCCAGGACCACCTGAGTAACACCAGGCTCGACAAGACTCATCCTGTTGCGAGCAAGACGGGTTCAAGTCTCCGAGAGCGCTAATAAGAATCAGAGCCTGAGAGTAGCAAGAAACGGTCGCAAGAAGGCACAGCTTTTTGGGCCTTCGAGCGCCCCATCACCGACCTCGGCGCTACAGTGCCCTCTCGTAATTAACAGTTATAGCGCCCTCCAGCTCCTCTCATGATGGTTTCCCTCCAAACCATCCTCGACATGATACTCGGCATCACACCTGTGCCCGGCCTCTCCCTGGCCTTCAACACCCTCAAGTTCATCGTCTCGGCCGTCGAGCAAGCAAGCGCATGCAAGCAACGACTCGCGGTCTTGACGCAATCTGCTGCTCAGCTCCTGCAGACGCTAAACGAAGAGTTCACCGCGTCGCGGCTCGTCCAATCCGCCTGTAGCAAGCCCCTGAATGATCTACACAGGTTGTCTGTGCTGATTTAAATTCTGCACTTACTTATATCAGTGCCCCAGCTTGCTTATTGATATCGAGGCCTTCGTCTGTAAAGAGAAGGCCCGTCCATTCTTCAAGGCACTCCTGACGCAAGAGGAACGGCTCGATAGAATCGATGGGTTTCATCGGCGGATAGACGCCGTAGTTGCTGCCTTCCAGGTACGTATCACCATCGTTCAGCGCCAATAATTATTTACGGAGTAGGGCATTTAGATATCCGCGTTATTGAACATCGAGCGCATGCTGGTGAACGCCCGACAAGCGCGTCGCAAGGATAATGAAGGTGTGCATACGCTACAGTGTACGATGGAGCAGAATCAGGCGCAGCTGTGGCGCCGAACCGGTTAGTCAATCGTCGATGGTCAAGTCTCTTCGAATACTTGTTTAATCCTGGATTCCAAGATGTCAATCATGGCGCGCAACCTTTTATTCCATCACAAACCGTATTGAGCAACGGAATAACCAATATGTCCGGGTATGCGATACTCAATCCAGGGCAAGTGAGGGGCGCAAACTGGGTGGTCTGCCAGGTGCGCTGACATCTATTTATTGCCCTAGCCAAATTTTGCCTAATATGCAGCGTCAAGCCAGCCGCATCTTATCCACAGCCTGGCGGAAGCCAGCCTTTCGTGTGGCCGAATGTCGGTCAACCGACAGTGCAATCTCATATTCATATTCATAATAGCTGCGGGGTAAGACACCGAACAATCTCGTTTAACTATCCGTTACAGTTCTTCTTTTCTTTGCAGACCAGCGGGGCCAGGCCTGCTCACGGAGTCAACGAGAGCTCCGCACAAGGCGCCATCGCGAACCGTGCGCTGACGCGGCAGCGCATCCTTCTCAATCATCGTCGAACAAATCCATACCATGGCTTGTCCACTTGGTCTCCACATCCAGTCACATATAACGGCAAGGAATATCCGACCTCTGAGCACCTCTTCCAGGCTTTCAAGGTGCGCACTATGTATCTCTGTTTCTAATATAAAATCACGGATAAAATCCAACATAACGCAGTTCATGGACCATCATCCAGACATTGCCGAGAGCATCCGAACTGTCTCAAAGTCTGCTAAGATGGTGTGCGAGCATAGTAAAACATACAAAACGCAACAGCATCCAGACTGGGACAGAACGAAGGTCTTGAAGGTGGGTTGCGCTGGTCCACAATTCCAGAGTACCTGAACGACTGATCACTCCAAACGAAACAACAGATGGAGATCACCTTATGGCATAAATTCTCCCAAAATCCGGAGCTAAAAAGGCTATTACTGGGGACAGGCGATGCGGAACTGATCGTTCGTGTTTGTATTTTTCGTTTGGAGTGTTACCAATGATTAATACGGTTAGCACTCCACTCCGGGCAATTTCTGGGGCGTCGGCAAGGGGAGAAACGAGTACGGGAAGGCGCTGGAACGGGTGAGAAGCGGCCTCCGGGAAATGTAAAGCCATGTTGGATTGTGGTTCGTCGCTTTTTTGAATTGATTATCCTTCCTGCATTCAATTCCAAGAAGGAATCATGCATACACCGGAACGGGACATGGTGTCGGTTGCTCACTCTGCACCGGATCCGTCGGCGCAAGCTGTCACCATACAGCCTTCAAAGAATAGTACTGGATATCATCGAGGTAAGTATATACATAATACCAGAGCCAAGAAAGTAAGCGTGCTTCATTCTGGAGGACTAGCGCTGCCAGCAATGTTTAACCATTCCGTGCCACATTGTTCAATAAGATCGTTTGAGCTTCTTACTATTCAATTCCGCATTCAGTGGCGAAGAAAGAGAAGTCCAGAGAGTTTGGAGTTCATGCGAAATGAGTATTTGTAGGAGTACATGCCGCCGCGTGTGGTCGGTCGATAAAAATTACAGTGTACCAATAGTGTACAGTACAATTTAGTGCAGTAATAATGATAGAGTAAAGAAAATCATCAGGCTCAGTCAACTTCCTCTACGCTGGGTCCCTCTCCTGGGTTCGAAGCGCCGCTCGCTCCACCAGCGCCGTATAGTTTCTGCATGATGGGATTGGCGATGGCTTCCAGCTCCCTCTTCCTGTCATCGTATTCCTCCTTCGCGGCCTCCTGGGACGCGTCCAGCCACTTGATGGCGTCGTCCACTGCGGACTCGAGGCGGGTCTTGTCAGCCGTGTCCAGCTTGCCTGCGAGGTTGCCGTCGTTCAGCGTGGTGCGCAGGCCGAACGCATACGACTCCAAGCCGTTCTTGGACTCTACGCGCGCAGCGACAAGCTCGTCCTCCGCTACATAAATGGGTAATAGTCAGCATCGAACAAAAACAGAAGCAATATCAACAACGTACCCTTATACTTCTCCGCCTCGTCCACCATGCGCTTGATCTCGTCCTGCGACAGCCGGCCCTTGTCGTTGGTGATCGTGATGCGCTTGGACGTGCCTGTGCCCTTGTCCGCCGCGGACACGTTGAGGATGCCGTTCGAGTCCAGTTCGAACGTCACTTGGATCTGGGGCACGCCGCGCGGCGCCGGAGGGATCCCCGCGAGCTCGAATTTGCCCAGTAGGTTGTTGTCCTTCGTCATCGCGCGCTCGCCCTCGAAGACTTGGATGAGCACGCCGGGCTGGTTGTCCGCGTACGTGGAGAAGATCTCGGACTTGTTCGTCGGGACGGTCGTGCCGCGCTTGATGAGCGGTGTCATCATCCCGCCGGCGGTCTCGATGCCGAGTGAGAGCGGCGCGATGTCGATTAGGAGAATGTCTTTCGTGTGCTCGGAGGTGTCGCCGGTGAGGATGGCCGCCTGCACGGCGGCGCCGTACGCAACGGCCTCGTCGGGGTTGATGCTCTTGTTGGGCTCCTTGCCGTTGAAGAAGTCCGACACGAGCTTGACGATACGGGGGATGCGGGTGGAGCCGCCGACGAGGACGATCTCGTGGACGTTGGTTTTGTCAATCTTGGAGTCTCGGAGAACCTTCTCGACTGGCTCCAGTGTCCCGCGGAACAAATCACCGCAGAGCTCCTCGAAGCGCGCGCGTGTGAGGGAGGTGTAGAAGTCGATGCCTTCGAAGAGGGAGTCGATCTCGAGTGTTGTTTGTGTTGCGGAAGAGAGGGTGCGTTTGGCGCGTTCGCATGCAGTGCGGAGGCGGCGGAGAGCACGCATATTTGTCGATAGATCTGGTACAAAAAAAAAGTAAGCGGATGCTTCGTATAAATGGTGAGAAATGTACACACCTTTCTTGTTCTTCCGCTTGAACTCTTGAACGAAATGGTCAACGAGTCGATTGTCAAAGTCCTCGCCACCCAAGTGGGTGTCACCGGCGGTGGCCTTGACCTCGAAGATGCCCTCCTCGATGGTCAGGAGCGACACATCGAAGGTTCCTCCTCCGAGATCGAAGATGAGGACGTTGCGCTCGCCGGTGACTTTCTTATCGAGACCGTAGGCGATGGCGGCGGCGGTGGGCTCGTTGATGATCCGCAGGACGTTCATGCCGGAGATCGTTCCAGCGTCTTTTGTGGCCTGGCGCTGCGAATCGTTGAAGTAGGCGGGGACGGTGACGACAGCGTTGTTGGCGGGCATGCCGAGGTATGCTTCAGCGGTCTCCTTCATCTTGAGGAGGACCATCGCGGAGATTTCCTCGGGTGACTGGAGCGCTGGTCAGCAAAAAGTCGGAAAAAGAAAGTAAGAAAGGACGTACAAATTCCTTGTTTTCCCCGCGGTATTCAACGCGGATGTAGGGTTTGCCTCCCTTGTTGAAAACGGTGAATGGGAAATGTCTAATATCGGCCTGAACTTCCGCGTCGTCGAACTTGCGGCCGATGAGTCGCTTGGCATCGAATACACTATAATGAGCAGTCAGTATCACGGTGAAATAAAGCATGTTAAATAGACATACGTGTTAACTGGATTCATCGCAACTTGATTTTTGCGGCGTCGCCGATCAGGCGCTCAGTGTCGGAGAAGGAGACATAGGAGGGTGTCGTGCGGTTGCCCTGGTCATTTGCGATAATTTCGACGCGGTCGTTTTGCCAGACACCTACACATCTAAGGGAGAGTCAGAAATTTGGCGGGAGGGTGAAAAAAAAAAAAATTACGAGTAGGTGGTTCCAAGATCTATTCCGATGGCTTTCGAGGTAGACATGGTGGGTGGTGGGCAATAAGAGTGAATGAAGGAGGAGGACCCGGTTTGCTGCGCTCATATATAGCTTTCAGGCGGAAAGTTCCATATTCTTCTACAATGTTCGATGACCTTCCACAACATTCTACGACCTTCCATGACATTCTACGACCTTCCATAGCCTTCTAGATGAGTCCAGGTGACTCGGGCTGATGGCGGTCGAGTTTCCGCAGCGGCAACTTCCATTTCAGTGGATCAGCATGATTGGCCAGCACGGTCGAGTTGAAATTATAGAGAGAGACTCAAGATCGAGCAGATCCTGAACGACGCCTTCGATGAAGCCGTACATAGATTTTGAGTGAGATTCAAGACGCGTTCAAGAAACCTGACTCCAAGCAAGGAAGAGGTTTGTTTCATCACCCAACTTTCATTTGCCGACCAGGAAGTCTGAGATATCATTTATCACCAGCAGATCGTTGAGTCCCAGAGTCCCAGATTCTAGCCTAAAGAGACCCAATAAATTGAGGTGGAAGTTGGCCACAGCACTGTTTGGACCTGTTGACCTGTCGCTTTGACTGGTGACATCGCTTTGACCTCCAACTCTCCCTCACTCACCCACAACCATGTCTTTTCTGCTTCGTCTCTTTCGCGGGGTACGCCATCTGTTTGCACGCTGGGCGACCCACTGACGGCAAATACGCATAGGAAAAGCCCCCAGACGACTACGAGACCATCCTCGCGACGCTTGCTGCCAACATCCAAAAGCGCCAGACCCTCCTGTCGGAAATCCGCCTCCGCGAGCGCAAGGCGACGACGCTCGTGACGCTCTACGCCATCGTCGCCTGGCTTGCTTATCTCGCGGTGTGGTACTTTGGCTTCGTGGCGGCCCCAAGTGGCGCGCACGGACGGGTGCGTGGCGTCGAACGCGCGTTGCGCGCACTCCCGGTGTTCATTGGACCTATACTGTACGTCGTTCTGTGCTCCGGGTGGTGAGACCTTTAATCACTTTGGTTCAAGCATCCTCTTCATTCGCCGCATCGTGCAAATATGGTACAACCGCAAGGGTAACGCCGAAGGTGCGTGTTTTGTGTATGCTGGGGATGACGTCTGACTGGCATGCACAGAAAAAACCCTGCAGACGCTGCTTAAGGAACAGCGCTCCAAGGTCGAGGAGATCAAGAAAAAGACAAACTTCTACTCCACGCGCGATCTGCTCTCGCGGTACGACGGCTCCGCGCCGAGCTCGCCCCAGCCCCAAACGCCGCAGAAGGGACGTCAGTCGATGGCTGGCGCGCAAGGTAGGGATGCCCTTCTACATCTCGTAATTAATTCAATTATTCGCGCAGCACTTCAAAAACCAAACGCCCCATCGCCTCTCGCTGCCCCTGCGCCACCGCCACCGCCTCAGCCCCAAGCGCCCGCACAGCGAAAATGGTACGACGCGCTCGCGGACGTGCTCGTCGGCGCAGAGGACAGCGGCCCCGCGTCGCAAAAGTACGCGCTCATCTGCGAAAAGTGCTTCACACACAACGGACTCGTGCCCGAAATTGCGTACCCAGATGCCCGTGTGTCGCCTTTCTCTCTTTGCCTTTATCGAGCTCACTGTGGTTTTTACATGCAGAATACAAATGCCCGAAATGCGGGCATTTTAACGCATCGGCGCGGAGCAAGGCGGGGCGGGGGGCGCTCGTATCGCCCACGTCGCCCACGTCGCCAATGCCTATGCCGCAGCGTGCCCCGTCGTCCACCGCGCGTGCTGATACTGGTGCAGACGTGCGACGGCGCTCTGTTCGGCCGGTGTCTGGTGGTAGTGAGGGCGAGGAGAGGATGGAGGTGGACTCGGAGTAGGGCAGGGTCGCCTCGAACTGCACGGACAGACTCCTCTTTGGCCTTGACAATCTCCTACGGCTCAAACTGCCAGATCCTTGAAGACCGCCGCCGCGTAACGTTCACGTAGGATCCCCATGCTGTCCCATATCGCGGGATGCTCCCTGTACCTTTCTTATCTGGTGGATACTCAACATAGCGCTCCTCGGAGTGCCGGTGATGAAGAGAAGCGATTCGACGACGGGGTGTTAGCGGGGATGCGGGTCAGGGTCAAGGCACAGAGACTGTCGGACACTACTATCATACTTTGTACTCTAATCACACTTACCAAACACGTTCTAGGACCTACGAAATACCGCTTTGGCATTGATGTTTGGACCAATGCACGTGTCCTGCCGGCGCACCAGCCGCTCATCAAGTTCACGGGCAAGCGCTTCTAGTGCGCCATCTGCCCCCTGTACCCCGCGCTGTCGCGGTAACCGTGCTCGACGCTGCTGCGGCGTCAAAGAGAAGAGCTTCCGAAACTCGGCGGCGTGGCGGGATCATCATGGATGAGCTGCGGCGGCGGCATGTCTTGGGTGCAGTGTGGGGTGGGCCGGGCACGGGGAAGAGATCCGAGTCTGCACCTATTGTAAGTATTTGAATTTCGAGGAGCAAAAAGTTGCATCCGGGTCGTTTAACAGGTGGATATAGTATTTTGCTGTAATCTGTACCGTGCAGTGTGTTCAGAGGCGGTCAGAACTGAGTTGCCAAGTTCGAAAGAAACGATTCGTTGAGTTGTCTCACCGACGCTCTTAGAGCGATTGAGGACGAGGAATATTCTGCCTGGGCGGTGGATATCAGGCGCACGATGACCTTGCTGCGAAGTCTTAGACGACATGAGGAATATATAGCGCAGGATGCCGGAGGAGTTCAGAATCACAGTGAAATTATGATGAGTCACGTTATTATTTACCGCTATTACTTCCATTGGCAATGCGCTACTACCAGCAGAAATACCCCGAGGTCGATGAGCTGGTCATGGTGCAGGTGCGGCAGATCGCCGACATGGGTGCCTACGTGAAGCTGCTCGAATACGACGGGACAGAGGGTGCGTGGGCTCTGCTGCTTTCACGCTCTGTAAATTTTTCTATAGCTACAACTACGCAGGCATGATCCTCCTCTCCGAGCTCTCGCGGCGCCGTATCCGGTCTGTGCAGAAGCTGATCCGGGTGGGGCGCAACGAGGTGGTGGTGGTGCTGCGTGTGGACAAGGAAAAAGGGTACATCGATCTGTCGAAGCGGCGGGTGTCGCCGGAGGACATTGCGCGCTGCGAGGAGCGGTACATGAAGAGCAAGAGCGTGGCGAGCATCCTCAGGTATGTTGCGCGCAACGGCGGGGGGGAGCCTGCGGTGGATAAGGCGGTGCGTGTAAGGCGGACGAAGGGTGAGGGGGCGGGCGACGAGCCGGCGGTGCAGGAGGAGGCGCCGCCCGCGGCTGGGGAGGAGGAGCGCATGGAGATGCTGTATGAGACGGTTGCGTGGCCGCTGGCGAAGGTGTATGGCCACCCGTACGATGCGTTTAAGCTGGCCCTGACGTGCGTCCCTCTTCTTTTATTTTATTTCGTGCTTATTTATTTTATTTTATCTAGAGAACCAGAAACGGTGTTTGCGAACCTGCCGTCGCCCATGTCGGAAAACATCCATGTGCTGCTCACGACGACCATTGCACGCCGACTGACGCCGCAGCCTATCAAGCTGCGTGCGGACATTGAACTGACGTGCTACACGCCGGCGGGCATCGACGCCATCAAGCGCGCGCTGCGCAGCGGGGAGCAGGCGAGCACAGACACTGTGCCCATCAAGGCAAAGCTCGTTGCGCCGCCGTTATATGTTCTGAGGTGCGTTTATTCATTTTTGGGGGTAAAGCGTAGCTAAAACGACGCAGCACCAACTCGACGGACAAGTACGCCGCCGTCGAGCGCCTCGAGCGGGCGATCACGAGCATCCAGGCGAGCATCGAGGACGAGGGCGGGAACTGCATTGTCAAGATGAAGGTTCGTCATAATATACATAATGACAACTCTGACCCCCCTCCCAGCCCAAAACCGTCTCCGACTCGGACGAGGCGGACCTCGCACAGCTCATGGCCAAGGTGGGGCAGGAGAACGAAGAGGTGTCGGGCGACGAGGACGAGGAAGTAGAGGGGCTCTAGGAGCACATCGCATCGTTTCCGTTACGCCATCTTGCCCGCTGCTGTATCTCTTGTTTCTCGTGTTGTTAGTGCGTAGGGTGCGGCCGAGGGGGAAATGACAAAATACATGTACCTGCTTGCAGGAATACCGAGTCTTATAATTTTTTTTCTGCGTTGACGCGTCTGAGTGTCACGCATGTAACTCGCGTGACGACTTACGCGTCTTGGCCAGCCGTTTCCCATTCCACCATGTCGCGAACCTCTTATGACCGGTACCCTTGCTTTCCTGCGATATCAGCTCCTCATGAACTCACGAACCTGGCAGATACCTGACTGTATTCTCCCCGGAAGGACGGCTGTACCAAGTCGGTCAGGCCTTTTCTATGCCATTTAGCAGCAGCGTATTCATTCGTTTGTTACTTTGATCCACAACAGAATACGCCTTCAAAGCCATCTCGGGCTCGGGGCACACTGCCATCGCCGTCCGCGGGAAGGACACCTCCGTCGTCATCACCCAGCGCAAAGTGCCTGTGCGTCCTAGCCTGATGCGGAATCTGCAATAAATTCATTTGCGTCCCTTTCTTTGCCCACAGGACAAGCTCCTGGACGCGTCGACGGTTACGCACCTCTTCAGCATCACGCCCACCATTGGCTGCGTGATGACCGGCCTCATCGGTGCGTCGTCTGACTTTCTGAATAATAATAATATTTGTATTTACTGCTTCACGGACAGCGGACGCTCGTGCACAGGTGACGCGCGCGCGCGCCGAGGCGGCGGACTTCCGGTACAAGTACGGGTACGAGATCACGCCCGACGCGCTCGCGCGGCGCCTCGCCAACATCAACCAGGTGTACACGCAGCGCGCGGCCATGCGCCCGCTTGGGATATGTGCGTGCCCTTGTGTCTGCCTCGCCAATAACGTTTGCATTGACGCTCACCGCCTCAGCGATGATCCTCATTGGGATCGATCCCGAGTTCGGGCCTGCGTGCTTCAAGCTGGATCCGGCGGGGTTCTTCGTCGGGTTCCACGCGACGGCGGCGGGGCAGAAGCAGCAGGAGGCGATGAACCACCTCGAGAAGAAGTGGAAAAAGCTGGACTCGGGGCGGGGTGCGGACGACGCGGCGAAGGCGGGCAAGGGGCTCAGCCGGTCCGCGGTTATCGAGGTGCGTTGTTTCTTCTCTTCACGCACACGCATATCTCATTGCTCACACACGCTGCACCCAGATGGCCATCGAGGCAATGTCGACGGTGCACGCAACAGACTACAAGGCGGCCGAGATCGAGATTGGGATCGTGTCTGTGGGCGAGGAGGAGCCGGAGAAGACGCGCGGGGTGTGGCGCGTGCTGGGGCAGGACGAGATCGAGCACCACCTGCTAGCGTACGCAGAAAAGGATTGAATAAATAAAATTGGTCTTGTCCTGCTCTCTATTCATTCTCGTTACATCCCATTCGAATGCCCGGCATATGTTAATATGAAGACGCCCCGCCGCTCTAAATGAGTGATGGTATGAGCACAAGAACCAGCCAACGAGCCAGCCAAGAACACGCACCAAAACTGCCTCGATCTCGCTCTCCTCCAGCTCCCTGACGCGCGGCCTCCAGAACCGCTCCGGCGCTTCCCAGAATTCCGACACCGCGCCCCCAGGGCTCGGTGCGGATCCCTTCGCCGTTCCCGCTGCGGCGGCGTCAGAAAATCGCTTCCGGAATTCGGGCGGCGCGGCGGGGTGTGCGTGCGGTGGGGTGCCTGGGGGCTGGTTACCGGGACAGCGCGGGGCGGGGGAGGAAGGACGGCGTACTAGAGGGCCAGGCGCGCTTGCCCGTGAACTTTATGAGCGGCTGGTGCGCGCGCAGGACGCGCAGGCTGGCGTGCATTGTGGTAGGAGGCAAAGCGTATTTGGTGCTGTTAGTACTCAATCTTCTGTCTCATGGCAAAAGCGAAAGCTCGGTGAGTGTCTCTGCTTTCTACTTGGTTGACTGGGGTCTGACCCTTGGTTTGTCGACGCTAGCACGGTCATCGTGCGCTTGCTATCCACCGCCCAAACGGGCTTCTTCTATTCACGCACCCGCGTCCGCACCGGGCCCAAACTGTCTGCGGTGAAATACGACCCGACTGGTAGGGTCTCTTCGGTATCTGGGTCCACTGTCGTCTAATACGTATGAACCTCCGCACAGTCCAGCGCCGCGTCTTATTCGTCGAGAGCCGCAAGTCGGGCAAGAAGAATATATAGATAGATAGCTTTCGGTGCGTAGCCATACTTCATTGCAACGGGACCTATTCTAACTTGCGGACTAGCATACAGAAAACATGTATATGTGCATGACTGGTGCACTACTTATAATCTGAGCCCGACCTGCTTATTGTATTTTTTTTTCGTCTCCAATGCTGCCAACAACAACGTCAACAACCCGCGCCGGCGCTCCAAGCGCACCGTGCAGGGGATGGGCCACTACGACATGAACATGAACAAAGCCACCGCCGCGCAGCGCGTCGCTGTCCCCGCGGCGGACTTTGGCTTTGCGAGCATGAACGCGAAGCTCGACAAGGCGCGCACCCCGCCGCCAAAAACGGGGACGGCAGCGGGAGCGACCACGAGGACGCGGCCAAGTAGAAGGAGGGCGCTGCGTAGAACCCGTAGAAGAGCTTCTTCGTCGCCGCCGCCGTTTGCGCCGCGCGGGTAGTTGGCGCAGGGGCAGGGACAGGGACAGGGTGGTGGGCGGGGCGGACGCGGGCGGGGACGGGGCGGGTATGGGTATAACAGGCGCGAGGAGGAGCGCGAGCGGAACGTCGTGACGTTTAGGGAGCCCGAGGGTGTCGGCTTTTTGGCGTTTACAGCCTTTCACGACATTGTTTCCCTTCATTCCTTATTCTTGCTCCGCGCTGCGTGCACCCGCTCTCGTTATGGGCTCCTGCTCCGCTGTTTTCGCTACAGCGCCCACGTGCCTTTGTTCTTGCTATCACGCCCTGCGCGTCCTTTCTCGCCATCGCACCCTTAAGTGCTTGCGCCCCCCCCCTTTCCGCTACGACGCCTCATATTCATATTCCCTTTGTTCCACGCATTTGTGCATACCGGCACATGGCCGGTTTGAGGCTCGTCATGGCGCTCCTGCGTCGCCATTTCCACTACTGCGCCCGCCTACCTTTGCTCTTGCTATCACGCCCCGCGCATCCTTCTCACCATAGATTGTGCGCGCCCGTTTCTCGTTCCTTGTTTCAGTGATCGCGTGCTCGTCACAACTGCGGTGCCTGGGTGCGTTCGCTTCAGCGCATTTATGCGCCAATTCCCACTTTGCGCCAACTTTGTTCTCGTTCTGGCCTTTGCACCCATCGTTGTGGGCCGCGCTTCCGTATCTGGCCCACGCTCCATTTGTTCTGGCCTGCAGACTGCTGTGTACACTCCCTTTTTGCAGGGGCACCTTGAATTTTGGCTGCGCGCTAACCAAGCGACATTAGTCTTTCCGAATATCACCAAACAACCGCTTCTTGGCAACTACCAGTAACTCTGGTCTTCCGTTTCTTCAGTACTTCCGTCCTCGTCTACCGCTCCCGCATCATGCCGCATTCTCACACATCTGAAATTTGCACTGTTCCCGCTTTTATACATACATGTCTGTCGCAGCAGTAGTCGAACGTCCGCTTCCTCGTCTCCCCGTTTCACGTGCACTGAGTGTATTGGCGTCGATTTTCTTTGGCATTCATCCTCCGTATTCTCATCTCTTATTTAAAATTTCTGGACGCGAGACTATTTTTCTTCCGCTTCCGCTTCGTCTTTGGAGGACGGTCGGAAGGCTACTTACCACGGGAACTGTGCCTGCCTCGTTGGTGGACTGCATGAGGAGGTAAATGACGACTGCCGAATCCATAGACTTGGATGTCCGCCCCTCCTTCAGGACCAGACAGAGATTGGGACGATATCAGCTACGGAAGGAGGTTTGTCACGCAACAACCGATTGGCGGGGAGTCTTGGGTCTTCGGCACCAGCCATTTTTCTTATCCTTCCGAATACTCACTTCAGAAGCTGCCACAATGCAGTTGAGGACGATGTAATTGTTAGCCAAGGTGTAAGAATTCGTAAATAATGAATGACAAGCTAAT
The DNA here is from genome assembly GCA_029282285.1 of Mycena rebaudengoi. NCBI lineage: Eukaryota > Fungi > Basidiomycota > Agaricomycetes > Agaricales > Mycenaceae > Mycena > Mycena rebaudengoi. Next base: position 1,530 of record JARJCX010000320.1, on the reverse strand, counting down.
TACAATACTAGTTCGGCAGATTGAAGGATAGTGTCCCATACAGAAGTCACTACTAATGGTAAATATTACAGATGACAACTTGTGGCCTTCGGGGCTTGAATCCAATGTTTGACCCGCCTACATACCAGCATGAGCGATCTCACAGGAGAGAGGGAGAAAATACTTACATGGCTCAGATATACGGTGACTTTTGGATGCCCACTGATTCAATGTTCACAAAATACTCTGGGAAAGACACGCGTCGCTCCCGGCGGTACCGTATTGCAACCTTTCTCGATGAGTAGGTATTCCACAGACTTGTGGCCTTTATACACTGCTGCATCGAGTGCATTTCGGAAGGGTTCACTGGGTGATTCATAATTAAGATTGACGCCGTTCTCTATGAGGAGGCGGACTATAGATATGTGGCCATATTCTGATGCTGCTATTAATGCTTCTCCCCCGTGTGCACTAACATTGGCACCATTTGCAATGAGCAAGTGAACCACAGAGTCATGTCCATAATACGAAGCCTGGACTAGTGGAGTTCCATAGATTTCATCAACAGCATTGACATCTGCCCTCTTCTCAATGAGCAGGCGGACTGTCTGCTCCTGCCCCTGATATAATGCGGCCTGCAGGGCATTCCCATATTCCCCACCCTGGGCATTGATGTCTGCCCCTTTCTCAATGAGCAGGCAGACTGTCGGCTCGTGCCCCTGATATGATGCGGCCTGCAGGGCATTCCCATATTCCCCACCCTGGGCATTGATGTCTGCCCCTTTCTCAATGAGCAGGCAGACTGTCGGCTTGTGCCCCTGATATGATGCGGCCTGCAGGGCATTCCCATAGAACCCACCTTGGGCATTGATGTCTGCCCCTTTCTCAATGAGCAGGCAGACTGTCGGCTTGTGCCCCTGATATGATGCGGCCTGCAGGGCATTCCCATAGAACCCACCTTGGGCATTGATGTCTGCCCCTTTCTCAATGAGCAGGCAGACTGTCGGCTTGTGCCCTCTATATGATGCGGCCAGCAGGGCATTCCCATAGAACCCACCCTGGGCATTGATGTCTGCCCCTTTCTCAATGAGCAGGCAGACTGTCCGCTCATGCCCCTGATATGATGCGGCCTGCAGGGCATTCCCATATTCCCCACCTTGGGCATTGATGTCTGCCCCTTTCTCAATGAGCAGGCAGACTGTCCGCTCATGCCCCTGATATGATGCGGCCTGCAGGGCATTCCCATATTCCCCACCTTGGGCATTGATGTCTGCCCCTTTCTCAATGAGCAGGCGGACTGTCCGCTCATGCCCCAATATGATGCGGCCTGCAGGGCATTCCCATAGTACCCACCCTGGGCATTGATGTCTGCCCCTTTCTCAATGAGCAGGCGGACTGTCGGCTCATGCCCCCAATATGATGCGGCCTGCAGGGCATTCCCATATTCCCCATCCTGGGCATTGATGTCTGCCCCTTTCTCATGAGGCGGACTGTCGGCTCATGCCCCCGATATGATGCAGCCTGCAGGGCATTCCCATATTCCCCACCCTG